>JAAKFY010001069.1:1121700-1134200 GCA_011823955.1 Dissostichus mawsoni
ATATATGTATAATGTATATATAAATGCAGTATATATGTATAATGTATATATAAATGCAGCATATATGTATAATGTATATATAAATGCAGCATATATGTATAATGTATATAATGCAGTATATATGTATAATGTATATATAAATACAGTATATATGTATAATGTATATATAAATGCAGCATATATGTATAATGTATAATAAATGCAGTATATATGTATAATGTATTATATAAATGCGCAGTATATATGTATAATGTATATGAATGCAGTATAATGTATATATAAATGCAGTATATATGTATAATGTATATATAAATGCAGTATATATGTATAATGTATATATAAATGCAGTATATGTATAATGTATATATAAATACAGCATATATGTATAATGTATATATAAATGCAGTATATATGTATAATGTATATATAAATGCAGTATATATGTATATATAATGCAGTATATATGTATAATGTATATATAAATACAGTATAATGTATATATAAATACAGTATAATGTATATATAAATGCAGTATATATGTATAATGTATATATAAATACAGTATAATGTATATATAAATACAGTATAATGTATATATAAATACAGTATAATGTATATATAAATGCCGTATATATGTATAATGTATATATAAATACAGTATATATGTATAATGTATATATAAATGCAGCATATATGTATAATGTATATATAAATACAGTATAATGTATATAAATGCAGTATAATGTATATAAAATGCAGTATATATGTATAATGTATATAAAATGCAGTATATATGTATAATGTATATATAAATACAGTATAATGTATATATAATGCAGTATATATGTATAATTATATATAAATGCAGTATATATGTATAATGTATATATAAATGCAGTATATGTATATATTAAATGCAGTATATATGTATAATGTATATATAAATGCAGTATAATGTATAATGTATATATAAATGCAGTATATATGTATAATGTATATATAAATGCAGTATATATGTATATATAAATGCAGTATATATGTATAATGTATATATAAATACAGTATAATGTATATAAATACAGTATATATGTATAATGTATATATAAAATGCAGTATATATGTATAATGTATATATAAATGCAGTATATATGTATATATAAATGCAGTATATATGTATAATGTATATAAATACAGTATAATGTATATATAAATACAGTATAATGTATATATAAATGCAGTATATATGTATAATGTATATATAAATACAGTATATATGTATAATGTATATATAAATGCAGCATATATGTATAATGTATATATAAATGCAGTATATATGTATAATGTATATATAAATGCAGCATATATGTATAATGTATATAAAATGCAGTATATATGTATAATGTATATATAAATGCAGTATATATGTATAATGTATATATAAATGCAGTATATATGTATAATGTATATATAAATGCAGTATATATGTATAATGTATATATAAATGCAGCATATATGTATAATGTATATAAATGCAGTATATATGTATAATGTATATATAAATGCAGTATATATGTATAATGTATATGAATGCAGTATAATGTATATATAAATGCAGTATATATGTATAATGTATATATAAATGCAGTATATATGTATAATGTATATATAAATGCAGTATATATATGTATAATGTATATATAAATGCAGTATATATGTATATGTATATATAAATGCAGTATATATGTATAATGTATATATAAATGCAGTATATATGTATATATAAATGCAGTATATATGTATAATATATATAAATACAGTATAATGTATATATAAATACAGTATAATGTATATATAAATGCAGTATATGTATAATGTATATATAAATACAGTATAATGTATATATAAATACAGTATAATGTATATATAAATACAGTATAATGTATATAAATGCAGTATATATGTATAATGTATATATAAATGCAGTATATATGTATAATGTATATATAAATGCAGTATATATGTATAATGTATATATAAATGCAGTATATATGTATAATGTATATATAAATGCAGTATATATGTATATATAATGCAGTATATATGTATAATGTATATATAAATACAGTATAATGTATATATAAATACAGTATAATGTATATATAAATGCAGTATATATGTATAATGTATATATAAATACAGTATAATGTATATATAAAACAGTAATGTATATATAATACAGTATAATGTATATATAAATGCCGTATATATGTATAATGTATATATAAATACGTATATATGTATAATGTATATATAAATGCAGCATATATGTATAATGTATATATAAATACAGTATAATGTATATATAAATACAGTATAATGTATATATAAATACAGTATATGTATATATAAATGCCGTATATATGTATAATGTATATAAATACAGTATATATGTATAATGTATATATAAATGCAGCATATATGTATAATGTATATATAAATGCAGTATAATGTATATATAAATGCAGTATATATGTATAATGTATATATAAATGCAGTATATATGTATAATGTAATATAAATACAGTATAATGTATATATAAATGCAGTATATATGTATAATGTATATATAAATGCAGTATATATGTATAATGTATATATAAATGCAGTATAATGTATATATAAATGCAGTATATATGTATAATGTATATATAAATGCAGTATATATGTATAATGTATAATAAATGCAGTATATATGTATAATGTATATATAATGCAGTATATATGTATATATAAATGCAGTATATATGTATAATGTATATATAAATACAGTATAATGTATATATAAATACAGTATATATGTATAATGTATATATAAATGCAGTATATATGTATAATGTATATATAAATGCAGTATATATGTATATATAAATGCAGTATATATGTATAATGTATATATAAATACAGTATAATGTATATATAAATACAGTATAATGTATATAAATGCAGTATATATGTATAATGTATATATAAATACAGTATATATGTATAATGTATATATAAATACAGCATATATGTATAATGTATATATAAATACAGTATATAGTATAATGTATATATAAATGCAGTATATATGTATAATGTATATATAAATGCAGTATATATGTATAATGTATATATAAATGCAGTATATGTATAATGTATATAAATACAGTATATATGTATAATGTATATATAAATGCAGTATATATGTATAATGTATATATAAATGCAGTATATATAAATACAGCATATATGTATAATGTATATATAAATACAGTATAATGTATATATAAATGCAGTATATATGTATAATGTATATAAATACAGTATATATGTATAATGTATATATAAATGCAGCATATATGTATAATGTATATATAAATACAGCATATATGTATAATGTATATATAAATGCAGCATATATGTATAATGTATATATAAATGCAGTATATATGTATAATGATATATAAATGCAGTATATATGTATAATGTATATATAAATGCAGTATATATGTATAATGTATATATAAATACAGTATATATGTATAATGTATATATAAATGCAGCATATATGTATAATGTATATATAAATGCAGCATATATGTATAATGTATATATAAATGCAGTATATATGTATAATGTATATATAAATGCAGTATATATGTATAATGTATATATAAATGCAGCATATATGTATAATGTATATATAAATGCAGTATATATGTATAATGTAATATAAATGCAGCATATATGTATAATGTATATATAAATGCAGCATATATGTATAATGTATATATAAATGCAGCATATATGTATAATGTATATAAATGCAGTATATATGTATAATGTATATATAAATGCAGTATTATATGTATAATGTATATGAATGCAGTATAATGTATATATAAATGCAGTATATATGTATAATGTATATATAAATGCAGTATATATGTATAATGTATATATAAATGCAGTATATATGTATAATGTATATATAAATACAGCATATATGTATAATGTATATATAAATGCAGTATATATGTATAATGTATATATAAATGCAGTATATATGTATATATAAATGCAGTATATATGTATAATGTATATATAAATACAGTATAATGTATATATAAATACAGTATAATGTATATATAAATGCAGTATATATGTATAATGTATATATAAATACAGTATAATGTATATAAATACAGTATAATGTATATATAAATACAGTATAATGTATATATAAATGCCGTATATATGTATAATGATATATAAATACAGTATATATGTATAATGTATATAAATGCAGCATATATGTATAATGTATATATAAATACAGTATAATGTATATATAAATACAGTATAATGTATATATAAATACAGTATATAATGTATATATAAATGCCGTATATATGTATAATGTATATATAAATACAGTATATATGTATAATGTATATATAAATGCAGCATATATGTATAATGTATATATAAATGCAGTATAATGTATATATAAATGCAGTATATATGTATAATGTATATATAAATGCAGTATATATGTATAATGTATATATAAATACAGTATAATGTATATATAAATGCAGTATATATGTATAATGTATATATAAATGCAGTATATATGTATAATGTATATATAAATGCAGTATAATGTATATATAAATGCAGTATATATGTATAATGTATATATAAATGCAGTATATATGTATAATGTATATATAAATGCAGTATATATGTATAATGTATATATAAATGCAGTATATATGTATAATGTATATATAAATGCAGTATATATGTATAATGTATATATAAATACAGTATAATGTATATATAAATACAGTATATATGTATAATGTATATATAAATGCAGTATATATGTATAATGTATATATAAATGCAGTATATATGTATAATGTATATATAAATACAGTATAATGTATATATAAATACAGTATATATGTATAATGTATATATAAATGCAGTATATATGTATAATGTATATATAAATGCAGTATATATGTATATAAATGCAGTATATATGTATAATGTATATATAAATACAGTATAATGTATATATAAATACAGTATAATGTATATATAAATGCAGTATATATGTATAATGTATATATAAATACAGTATAATGTATATATAAATACAGTATAATGTATATATAAATGCAGTATATATGTATAATGTATATATAAATACAGTATAATGTATATATAAATACAGTATAATGTATATATAAATGCAGTATATATGTATAATGTATATATAAATACAGTATAATGTATATATAAATACAGTATAATGTATATATAAATGCCGTATATATGTATAATGTATATATAAATGCAGTATATATGTATAATGTATATATAAATACAGTATATATGTATAATGTATATATAAATACAGCATATATGTATAATGTATATATAAATACAGCATATATGTATAATGTATATATAAATGCAGCATATATGTATAATGTATATATAAATACAGCATATATGTATAATGTATATAAATGCAGTATATATGTATAATGTATATATAATGCAGTATATATGTATAATGTATATATAAATGCAGTATATATGTATATATAAATGCAGTATATATGTATCATGTATATAAATGCAGTATATATGTATAATGTATATATAAATGCAGTATATATGTATAATGTATATATAAATGCAGTATATATGTATATATAAATGCAGTATATATGTATCATGTATATATAAATGCAGTATATATACACAGACTGTATTTATATATCTATGTATATATTGATGGAGGATATCTGAGCTGCAGTTTGCTGATGACGTCTCTCGGGCTGATGAAGCTCCTGTAGGTGCAGAGGAACGCTTCACGGTACAGCTGGTGCTCTACAGAGACACACACACACACACACACACACACACACACACACACACACACACAGACACAGACACAGACACAGACACAGACACACACACACACACACACACACACACACACACACACACACACACACACACACACACAGACACACACACACACCACACACACACACACACACACACACACACACACACACACACACACACACACACACAGGGTCAGAGCAGGAGGCTAATGAGACCAATAGCACCTGTCCTTCAGAAGGAGACTCACCTTCCCTCTCGTCTTCCTCGGTGGCGTGGACCAATAGGATCTCAGCAGACGCAGCTTTCACCTGTGGCCCTCCTCCTCCTGACACAGAAAAGTCACACAGAGGTCACTGTCAGGTCACACAGAGGTCAAACGGGGTCACATGGAGTTCAAAGATCAGGACTACCTGAGGTTTTATTGTGATCCTCTTGAGAATATCCTGTCTGTTAGTCAGGAGCACCTCCTCTTCTTCCTCTTCCTCTTCCTCCTGTAGGAGCCTCTGGGAGCTGCAAAAAAGAGCGTTAGCACAGGTGTTAGCATGTAGCATTAGCACAGGTGTTTCCTCGTTAGCTCTGAAAAGCTGCATTACTGAGTGTTTATCAGCCTCCTAACGCTACTGCGCCATCTCCACAGTGTGTGTGTGTGTGTGTGTGTGTGTGTGTGTGTGTGTGTGTGTGTGTGTGTGTGTGTGTGTGTGTGTGTGTGTGTGTGTCACCTGTCTATGTTCTGCTTCTCATCATCTGGGCCAGCAGAATCCTAATGATGACAAAACAATCAATTGTTCGTCATTTAAAACAAACTCACTTGTTAATGCATGTGTATGTGTGTATGTGTGTATGTGTGTGTGTGTGTATGTGTGTGTGTGTGTTACTTGTTGTCTCTTCTTCTGTGGTAAAACTGGAGCAGGAGGCAACACAGGTGAAGGGTTGGAGTCTGATGTCTGAGTGTCCAGCTGAGTGTCCAGCTGTGTGTCCAGCTGTGTGTCCAGCTGTGTGTCCAGCTGTGTGTCCAGCTGTGTGAGCTGCTGTGTGAGCTGCTGGCTCATGTAACGCTGGCTGAAGGTCAAAGGTCGCTGGTAGAAGACGGCTGCTGACGGAGCGCTATAGGACGAACAGAACTGAAGGTACTGCTGGACTAAAGAGAGAGACAGTTGAGAGACAGACAGGTGAGAGACAGACAGGTAGAGACAGACAGGTGAGAGACAGGTGAGTGATGATGAAGTTAAACAGCCCATAGAATGACTAGAGCCTACATGCACCATCACGTGACTAAAGGGAACCTCCCTTAACGTTAGCTGTTAGCTCTGTTAGCTGTTAGCTCTGTTTGCTCTGTTAGCTCTGTTAGCTCTGTTAGCTCTGTTAGCAGTTAGCTCTCTTAGCTCTGTTAGCTCTTAGCTCTGTTAGCTCTTAGCTCTGTTAGCTGTTAGCTCTGTTAGCTGTTAGCTCTGTTAGCTGTTAGCTCTTTTAGCTGTTAGCTCTGTTTGCTCTGTTAGCTCTGTTAGCTCTGTTAGCTGTTAAGCTCTGTTAGCTGTTAGCTCTCTTAGCTCTTAGCTCTGTTAGCTGTTAGCTCTGTTAGCTCTGTTAGCTCTGTAAGCTCTGTTAGCTGTTAGCCGTTAGCACCCCACTGCTTCACTCACTGTGGCGTTTCTTCTCGGGAGGGGAGGGGGCGTCTTGCTGGGGGAGAGGGGGAGGAAGTTACATCATCAGGACCAGTGACATCATCACAGTGAGTGGTGAAGTCATCACAGTGGGCGGAGTCAAAGCCAAAAGAAGACGGGGCCTGAGAGAAGGTCGATCCTGAGAGGAGACAGAGTTCATTAACAGACAGACAGGTAAACAGACAGGTAGACAGGCAGGTAGACAGGCAGGTAGACAGGCAGGTAGACAGGCAGGTAGACAGGCAGGTAAACAGACAGGTAGACAGGCAGGTAGACAGACAGGTAGACAGACAGGTAGACAGGCAGGTAGACAGGCAGGTAGACAGACAGGTAGACAGACAGGTAGAGAGACAGGCGTGTTCCTGGGGGCGAGGCAGAGGCAGAGAAGGGGCAATGATCTCGGTGGGAAACTCCGGGGCACAAGGACGGGCAAGAAGGCAGCGGGACCCCTCCGGAGTCAGCTGGATCGCCGGAGCAGGAGCACTGGAAGCAGGTGTCGGCAAGACCCTCGACAGAACAGGTGTCGGCAGGACCCCCAACGGAACAGGACATGGAGTTGGCAGGACCCCCAACAGAACAGGTGTCGGCAGGACCCCCAACGGAACAGGACACAGGACATGGAGTTGGCAGGACCCACAACGGAACAGGACATGGAGTTGGCAGGACCCCCAACGGAACAGGACATGGAGTTGGCTGGACCCCCAACGGAACAGGACATGGAGTTGGCAGGACCCACAACGGAACAGGACATGGAGTTGGCAGGACCCCAACGGGACAGGACATGGAGTTGGCAGGACCCACAACGGAACAGGACATGGAGTTGGCAGGACCCCCAACGGAACAGGTGTCGGCAGGACCCCCAACGGAACAGGAAATGGAGTTGGCAGGACCCCCAACGGAACAGGACATGGAGTTGGCAGGACCCCAATGGAACAGGTGTCGGCAGGACCCCCAACGGAACAGGACATGGAGTTGGCAGGACCCCCAACGGAACAGGACATGGAGTTGGCAGGACCCCCAACGGAACAGGTGTCGGCAGGACCCCCAACGGAACAGGACATGGAGTTGGCTGGACCCACAACGGAACAGGACATAGAGTTGGCAGGACCCCCAACGGAACAGGACATGGAGTTGGCAGGACCCACAACAGAACAGGACATGGAGTTGGCAGGACCCCCAACGGGACAGGACATGGAGTTGGCAGGACCCACAACAGAACAGGACATGGAGTTGGCAGGACCCCCAACGGAACAGGACATGGAGTTGGCAGGACCCACAACAGAACAGGACATGGAGTTGGCAGGACCCCGAACGGAACAGGTGTCGGCAGGACCCCCAACGGAAAAGGACATGGAGTTGGCAGGACCCCGAACGGAACAGGTGTCGGCAGGACCCCAACGGAACAGGACATGAAGTTGGCAGGACCCCCAACAGAACAGGACATGGAGTTGGCAGGACCCACAACAGAATAGGTGTCGGCAGGACCCCCAACGGAACAGGACATGGAGTTGGCAGGACCCACAACAGAACAGGACATGGAGTTGGCGGGACCCCCAACGGAACAGGACATGGAGTTGGCGGGACCCCCAACGGAACAGGACAAGGAAGCCTTCTGTAGGCTCCTTGGACCACCCGAGGCCAGGCGGGATCCCAGGAAGCGGTTTGAGGCTGGAGTCTGCCACTCAGAGCCACTCAGGCAACAAGCTCCTAACCAGGGCTGGTTAAAACCTCCATGTGTGCCTCCTTAAGGGCCGTCTCTGACCCTCTGGATGAGGCTCTCCTCCAGTCATTCAAAACACACTCCAGAATGTATTTGAATTCATTCAGTTCCTGTTCGAGAGAAAAAACTGCTGGGTCCATGTTGGTTCGCTCGTACTGTCAGGGTTAGGGGTTATCAGGACCCACACGCAGAATGAGGAGAGGGGATAACGTCTAACAAAGAGCAAGCTTTATTTCACAAAAGCTGTTGACAATTACATTGAAAAACCTAAAAATCCATAAACCAGTAGCAGAGGAAACATCCAGACAAAAAACAGACAGGAAGACGACTGACGACAAAGAGACAATCAGACACAGAGAGACAATCAGACACAAGAGACAATCAGACAGACAATCAGACACAGAGAGACAATCAGACACAGAGAGACAATCAGACACAGAGAGACAATCAGACAGACAATCAGACAGACAATCAGACAGACAATCAGACACAGAGAGACAATCAGACACAGAGAGACAATCAGACAGACAATCAGACACAGAGAGACAATCAGACAGACAATCAGACACAAAGAGACAATCAGACACAGAGACACAATCAGAAAGACAATCAGACACAGAGAGATAATCAGACACAGAGAGACAATCAGACACAGAGAGACAATCAGACAGAGAGACAATCAGACAAAGAGAGACAATCAGACACAGAGACACAATCAGAAAGACAATGAGACACGAGAGACAATCAGACACAGAAAGACAATCAGACACAGAGAGACAATCAGACACAGAAAGACAATCAGACACAGCGAGACAATCAGACACAGAGAGACAATCAGACACAGAAAGACAATCAGACACAGAGCGACAATCAGACACAGAGAGACAATCAGACACAGAGAGACAATCAGACACAGAGAGACAATCAGACACAGAGAGACAATCAGACACAGAGAGACAATCAGACAGACAATCAGACACAGAGAGACAATCAGACAGACAATCAGACAGACAATCAGACACAGAGAGACAATCAGACAGACAATCAGACACAGAGAGACAATCAGACACAGAGACACAATCAGAAAGACAATCAGACACAGAGAGATAATCAGACACAGAGAGACAATCAGACACAGAGAGACAATCAGACAGAGAGACAATCAGACAAAGAGAGGCAATCAGACACAGAGACACAATCAGAAAGACAATCAGACACAGAGAGACAATCAGACACAGAGAGACAATCAGACAGACAATCAGACACAGAGAGACAATCAGACACAGAGAGACAATCAGACAGACAATCAGACACAGAGAGACAATCAGACAGAGAGACAATCAGACAAAGAGAGACAATCAGACACAGAGAGACAATCAGACACAGAGAGACAATCAGACAGACAATCAGACACAGAGAGACAATCAGACACAGAGAGACAATCAGACAGACAATCAGACACAGAGAGACAATCAGACACAGAGAGACAATCAGACAGACAATCAGACACAGAGAGACAATCAGACACAGAGAGACAATCAGACAGACAATCAGACACAGAGAGACAATCAGACAGACAATCAGACACAGAGAGACAATCAGACAGACAATCAGACACAGAGAGACAATCAGACACAGAGACACAATCAGAAAGACAATCAGACACAGAGAGATAATCAGACACAGAGAGACAATCAGACACAGAGAGACAATCAGACAGAGAGACAATCAGACAAAGAGAGACAATCAGACACAGAGACACAATCAGAAAGACAATGAGACACAGAGAGACAATCAGACACAGAAAGACAATCAGACACAGAGAGACAATCAGACACAGAAAGACAATCAGACACAGCGAGACAATCAGACACAGAGAGACAATCAGACAGAGAAAGACAATCAGACACAGAGAGACAATCAGACACAGAGCGACAATCAGACACAGAGAGACAATCAGACACAGAGAGACAATCAGACACAGAAAGACAATCAGACACAGAGAGACAATCAGACACAGTGAGACAATCAGACACGAGAGACAATCAGACACAGAGAGACAACCAGACAGACAATCAGACACAGAGAGACAATCAGACACAGAAAGACAATCAGACAGACAATCAGACACAGAGAGACAATCAGACACAGAGAGAAATCAGACACAGAGAGACAATCAGACACAGAAAGACAATCAGACACAGAGAGACAATCAGACACAGAGAGACAATCAGACAGACAGTCAGACACAGAGAGACAATCAGACACAGAGAGACAATCAGACAGACAATCAGACAGAGAGAGACAATCAGACACAGAGAGACAATCAGACAGACAATCAGACAGACAATCAGACAGAGAGAGACAATCAGACACAGAAAGACAATCAGACAGACAATCAGACAGACAATCAGACAGCGAGAGACAATCAGACACAGAGAGACAATCAGACACAAAGAGACAATCAGAAAAGGAGAGACAATCAGACACAGAAAGACAATCAGACAAAGAGAGACAATCAGACACAAAGAGACAATCAGACAAGGAGAGACAATCAGACACAGAAAGACAATCAGACAAAGAGAGACAATCAGACACAGAGAGACAATCAGACACAGAGAGACAATCAGACACAGAGAGACAACCAGACACAGAAAGACAATCAGACACAGAGAGACAATCAGACACAGAGAGACAATCAGACAACAATCAGACACAGAGAGACAATCAGACACAGAGAGACAATCAGACAACAATCAGACACAGAGAGACAATCAGACACAGAGAGACAATCAGACAGACAATCAGACACAGAGAGACATTCAGACACAGAGAAACAATCAGACACAGAGAGACAATCAGACACAGAGAGACAATCAGACAACAATCAGACACAGAGAGACAATCAGACACAGAGAGACAATCAGACACAGAGAGACAATCAGACAACAATCAGACACAGAGAGACAATCAGACACAGAGAGACAATCAGACACAGAGAGACAATCAGACACAGAGAGACAATCAGACAACAATCAGACACAGAGAGACAATCAGACACAGAGAGACAATCAGACACAGAGAGACAATCAGACACAGAGAGACAATCAGACAACAATCAGACACAGAGAGACAATCAGACA
>JAAKFY010001069.1:1139200-1149200 GCA_011823955.1 Dissostichus mawsoni
ACATCTACACGTTCAGCTGATTCCACATCTACACGTTCACCTGAGTCCACATCTACACGTTCAGCTGAGTCCACATCTACACGTTCAGCTGAGTCCACATCTACACGTTCAGCTGAGTCCACATCTACACGTTCAGCTGAGTCCACATCTACACGTTCAGCTGAGTCCACATCTACACGTTCAGCTGAGTCCACATCTACACGTTCAGCTGAGTCCACATCTACACGTTCACCTGAGTCCACATCTACACGTTCAGCTGAGTCCACATCTACACGTTCAGCTCAGTCCACATCTACACGTTCACCTGAGTCCACATCTACATGTTCAGCTGAGACCACATCTACACGTTCACCTGAGTCCACATCTACACGTTCAGCTGAGTCCACATCTACACGTTCAGCTGAGTCCACATCTACACGTTCAGCTGAGTCCACATCTACCTTCAGCTGAGTCCACATCTACGTTCACCTGAGTCCACATCTACACGTTCAGCTGAGTCCACATCTACCGTTCACCTGAGTCCACATCTACACGTTCAGCTGAGTCCACATCTACACGTTCAGCTGAGTCCACATCTACACGTTCACCTGAGTCCACATCTACACGTTCAGCTGAGTCCACATCTACACGTTCACCTGAGTCCACATCTACACGTTCAGCTGAGTCCACATCCACACGTTCAGCTGAGTCCACATCTACACGTTCAGCTGAGTCCACATCTACACGTTCACCTGAGTCCACATCTACACGTTCACCTGAGTCCACATCTACACGTTCACCTGAGTCCACATCTACACGTTCAGCTGAGTCCACATCTACACGTTCAGCTGAGTCCACATCTACACGTTCAGCTGAGTCCACATCTACACGTTCAGCTGAGTCCACATCTACACGTTCAGCTGAGTCCATATTTACACGTTCACCTGAGTCCACATCTACACGTTCACCTGAGTCCACATCTACACGTTCACCTGAGTCCACATCTACACGTTCAGCTGAGTCCACATCTACACGTTCAGCTGAGTCCACATCTACACGTTCAGCTGAGTCCACATCTACACGTTCAGCTGAGTCCACATCTACACGTTCACCTGAGTCCACATCTACACGTTCAGCTGAGTCCACATCTACACGTTCAGCTGAGTCCACATCTACACGTTCACCTGAGTCCACATCTACACGTTCACCTGAGTCCACATCTACACGTTCAGCTGAGTCCACATCTACACGTTCAGCTGAGTCCACATCTACACGTTCAGCTGAGTCCACATCTACACGTTCACCTGAGTCCATATCTACACGTTCCCTGAGTCCACATCTACACGTTCACCTGAGTCCACATCTACACGTTCACCTGAGTCCACATCTACACGTTCACCTGAGTCCACATCTACACGTTCAGCTGAGTCCACATCTACACGTTCAGCTGAGTCCACATCTACACGTTCAGCTGAGTCCACATCTACACGTTCAGCTGAGTCCACATCTACACGTTCAGCTGAGTCCACATCTACACGTTCAGCTGAGTCCCCATCTACACGTTCAGCTGAGTCCATATCTACACGTTCACCTGAGTCCATATCTACACGTTCAGCTGAGTCCATATCTACACGTTCAGCTGAGTCCCCATCTACACGTTCAGCTGAGTCCATATCTACACGTTCACCTGAGTCCATATCTACACGTTCAGCTGAGTCCATACCCACACGTTCACCTGAGTCCACATCTACACGTTCAGCTGAGTCCACATCTACACGTTCAGCTGAGTCCACATCTACACGTTCAGCTGAGTCCATATCTACACGTTCAGCTGAGTCCACATCTACACGTTCAGCTGAGTCCACATCTACACGTTCAGCTGAGTCCACATCTACACGTTCAGCTGAGTCCATACCCACACGTTCAGCTGAGTCCACATCTACACGTTCAGCTGAGTCCATATTTACACGTTCAGCTGAGTCCACATCTACACGTTCAGCTGAGTCCACATCTACACGTTCAGCTGAGTCCACATCTACACGTTCACCTGAGTCCACATCTACACGTTCACCTGAGTCCACATCTACACGTTCAGCTGAGTCCACATCTACACGTTCAGCTGAGTCCATATCTACACGTTCAGCTGAGTCCACATCTACACGTTCAGCTGAGTCCATATCTACACGTTCAGCTGAGTCCACATCTACACGTTCACCTGAGTCCACATCTACACGTTCAGCTGAGTCCACATCTACACGTTCAGCTGAGTCCACATCTACACGTTCAGCTGAGTCCATATCTACACGTTCAGCTGAGTCCACATCTACACGTTCAGCTGAGTCCATATCTACACGTTCAGCTGAGTCCACATCTACACGTTCAGCTCAGTCCATATCTACACGTTCAGCTGAGTCCATATCTACACGTTCAGCTGAGTCCACATCTACACGTTCAGCTGAGTCCACATCTACACGTTCAGCTGAGTCCACATCTACATGTTCAGCTGAGTCCACATCTACACGTTCAGCTGAGTCCACATCTACACGTTCAGCTGAGTCCATATTTACACGTTCAGCTGAGTCCACATCTACACGTTCAGCTGAGTCCACATCTACACGTTCAGCTGAGTCCATATTTACACGTTCAGCTGAGTCCACATCTACACGTTCAGCTGAGTCCATATCTACACGTTCAGCTGAGTCCATATCTACACGTTTAGCTGAGTCCATATTTACACGTTCACCTGAGTCCACATCTACACGTTCACCTGAGTCCACATCTACACGTTCACCTGAGTCCACATCTACACGTTCAGCTGAGTCCACATCTACACGTTCAGCTGAGTCACATCTACACGTTCAGCTGAGTCCACATCTACACGTTCAGCTGAGTCCCCATCTACACGTTCAGCTGAGTCCACATCTACACGTTCACCTGAGTCCATATCTACACGTTCAGCTGAGTCCATATCTACACGTTCAGCTGAGTCCCCATCTACACGTTCAGCTGAGCCATATCTACACGTTCAGCTGAGTCCACATCTACACGTTCAGCTGAGTCCACATCTACACGTTCAGCTGAGTCCACATCTACACGTTCAGCTGAGTCCACATCTACACGTTCACCTGAGTCCACATCTACACGTTCAGCTGAGTCCACATCTACACGTTCAGCTGAGTCCACATCTACACGTTCACCTGAGTCCACATCTACACGTTCACCTGAGTCCACATCTACACGTTCAGCTGAGTCCACATCTACACGTTCAGCTGAGTCCACATCTACACGTTCAGCTGAGTCACATCTACACGTTCACCTGAGTCCATATCTACACGTTCACCTGAGTCCACATCTACACGTTCACCTGAGTCCACATCTACACGTTCACCTGAGTCCACATCTACACGTTCACCTGAGTCCACATCTACACGTTCAGCTGAGTCCACATCTACACGTTCAGCTGAGTCCACATCTACACGTTCAGCTGAGTCCACATCTACACGTTCAGCTGAGTCCACATCTACACGTTCAGCTGAGTCCACATCTACACGTTCAGCTGAGTCCCCATCTACACGTTCAGCTGAGTCCATATCTACACGTTCACCTGAGTCCATATCTACACGTTCAGCTGAGTCCATATCTACACGTTCAGCTGAGTCCCCATCTACACGTTCAGCTGAGTCCATATCTACACGTTCACCTGAGTCCATATCTACACGTTCAGCTGAGTCCATACCCACACGTTCACCTGAGTCCACATCTACACGTTCAGCTGAGTCCACATCTACACGTTCAGCTGAGTCCACATCTACACGTTCAGCTGAGTCCATATCTACACGTTCAGCTGAGTCCACATCTACACGTTCAGCTGAGTCCACTACACGTTCAGCTGAGTCCACATCTACACGTTCAGCTGAGTCCATACCCACACGTTCAGCTGAGTCCACATCTACACGTTCAGCTGAGTCCATATTTACACGTTCAGCTGAGTCCACATCTACACGTTCAGCTGAGTCCACATCTACACGTTCAGCTGAGTCCACATCTACACGTTCACCTGAGTCCACATCTACACGTTCACCTGAGTCCACATCTACACGTTCAGCTGAGTCCACATCTACACGTTCAGCTGAGTCCATATCTACACGTTCAGCTGAGTCCACATCTACACGTTCAGCTGAGTCCATATCTACACGTTCAGCTGAGTCCACATCTACACGTTCACCTGAGTCCACATCTACACGTTCAGCTGAGTCCACATCTACACGTTCAGCTGAGTCCACATCTACACGTTCAGCTGAGTCCACATCTACACGTTCAGCTGAGTCCACATCTACACGTTCAGCTGAGTCCATATCTACACGTTCAGCTGAGTCCACATCTACACGTTCAGCTCAGTCCATATGTACACGTTCAGCTGAGTCCATATCTACACGTTCAGCTGAGTCCACATCTACACGTTCAGCTGAGTCCACATCTACACGTTCAGCTGAGTCCACATCTACATGTTCAGCTGAGTCCACATCTACACGTTCAGCTGAGTCCACATCTACACGTTCAGCTGAGTCCATATTTACACGTTCAGCTGAGTCCACATCTACACGTTCAGCTGAGTCCACATCTACACGTTCAGCTGAGTCCATATTTACACGTTCAGCTGAGTCCACATCTACACGTTCAGCTGAGTCCATATCTACACGTTCAGCTGAGTCCACATCTACACGTTCAGCTGAGTCCATATTTACACGTTCAGCTGAGTCCACATCTACACGTTCAGCTGAGTCCACATCTACACGTTCAGCTGAGTCCACATCTACACGTTCAGCTGAGTCCACATCTACACGTTCAGCTGAGTCCACATCTACACGTTCAGCTGAGTCCACATCTACACGTTCAGCTGAGTCCACATCTACACGTTCAGCTGAGTCCATATTTACACGTTCAGCTGAGTCCATATCTACACGTTCAGCTGAGTCCACATCTACACGTTCAGCTGAGTCCACATCTACACGTTCAGCTGAGTCTATCATATCTACATGTTCAGCTGAGTCCACATCTACACGTTCAGCTGAGTCCACATCTACACGTTCAGCTGAGTCCACATCTACACGTTCAGCTGAGTCCATATTTACACGTTCAGCTGAGTCCATATCTACACGTTCAGCTGAGTCCACATCTACACGTTCAGCTGAGTCCATATTTACACGTTCAGCTGAGTCCATATATACACGTTCAGCTGAGTCCACATCTACACGTTCAGCTGAGTCCATATTTACACGTTCAGCTGAGTCATATCTACACGTTCAGCTGAGTCCACATCTACACGTTCAGCTGAGTCCATATTTACACGTTCAGCTGAGTCCATATCTACACGTTCAGCTGAGTCCATATCTACACTTCAGGGTTAGAAATGTAACCAGGAAGTGTTTTTATCTGTGATTTTTAGAATTTTGGGCTGATTTAGAAGTTTCAGGAGATTAAAAACTGCCATTTAAAATGTTCCAACGTCCACACCCCTCCTTTGATGATGCATGGTGTTCATGTGTGTTCCTAATAAACAAAGGAAGGATTACCTGTGGTTCAGACTCACCTGGGTCCCTGTGGGGGGGGCAAGCGGGGGGCGGGCTCTGAGGAAGGCTTGGGGGTTTGGGAGGAGCTGAAGGGGGGTCCTGGTCCTCCTCTGGACAGGTAGACTTCCTGTCTGAGGTCTCTGGACTCCAGCAGGTAGACTTCCTGTCTGAGGTCTCCTCCTTTGGACTCCAGCAGGTAGACTTCCTGTCTGAGGCCTCTGGACTCCAGCAGGTAGACTTCCTGTCTGAGGTCTCCTCCTCTGGACTCCAGCAGGTAGACTTCCTGTCTGAGGTCTGCTGCTCCTCGACCCCCTGTCCCACGGAGGCCTGTGATTGGACAGGAGACACAGGGGCGGAGTCTCCCTGTCTCTCTGCAGCCAATCGGACCAGTTCCTGCCGGACAAACACAGGATAACAACAAACATTAGCATCATTGGCCTCCAGCTGACGTTAGCATCCAGGTGACATTAGCCTTCAGCTAACCTTAGCCTCCAGCTAACCTACAGCTAGCCTTAGCCTCCAGCTAACCTCCAGCTAACCTTAGCCTACAGCTAACCTTAGCCTCCAGCTAACATTAGCTTCTCACCTTGACCCCATCCAGCACCACCCGGATCACCGTGGTAACGCTTGCTGTGGACTCCTTGTTGCCGTGGGCGACGCCTTGTAGCATCACATGATCAGCCCAGCGAATCAGCTGAGCCACAGACAGGTAGAGACGAGTGAGACAGGAAGAGACGGTCTTACTGCGGAGAGGACAGACAAGACAGTAAGAGAGGGTTTAGTAATAATAATAATAGATTACATATGTATAGCGCCTTTCAAGGGACCCAAGGCCGCTTTACATGTTGACAACAAACAAACAAACAAGAGAGGTCTGAGAAGGAGGAGCTGAGTGATTGACAGGTGATTGAGGCGGAGCTGAGTGATTGACAGGTGATTGAGGTGGAGCTGAGTGATTGACAGGTGATTGAGGTGGAGTTGAGTGGACGGGTTGGTGCAGAGATAGAGCTTTGTGTCATCATGAGTGAAAGCTGAGACCATGGTGGCGGATGATTTGATCAAGTGGGAGCATGTAAATGGTAAAGAGGAGGGGTCCAAGCACAGAGCCTTGAGGTACACCTTGGTTGACTGGGGCCGATGGGGAACTGCAGTCACTGATGGTGACAAAGTGTTTCTGGTTCGAGAGGTAGGACTCGATCCAGGCAAGAGCTGTGTCCCTGAGGCCAAGGTGGTCAGACAGGAGGCTGAGGAGGATGGTGGGGGATCTGGTATCAAAGGCAGCAGAGAGGTCCAGGAGGATGGTGGGGGATCTGGTATCGAAGGCAGCAGAGAGGTCCAGCAGGATGGAGAGGGATCTGGTATCAGAGGCAGCAGAGAGGTCCAGGAGGATGGTGGGGGATCTGGTATCAGAGGCTGCAGAGAGGTCCAGCAGGATGGAGAGGGATCTGGTATCAGAGGCAGCAGAGAGGTCCAGGAGGATGGTGGGGGATATGGTATCAGAGGCTGCAGAGAGGTCCAGGAGGATGGTGGGGGATCTGGTATCAGAGGCAGCAGAGAGGTCCAGGAGGATGGTGGGGGATCTGGTATCAAAGGCAGCAGAGAGGTCCAGGAATATGGTGGGGGATCTGGTATCGAAGGCAGCAGAGAGGTCCAGCAGGATGGAGAGGGATCTGGTATCAGAGGCAGCAGAGAGGTCCAGGAGGATGGTGGGGGATCTGGTATCAGAGGCTGCAGAGAGGTCCAGCAGGATGGAGAGGGATCTGGTATCAGAGGCAGCAGAGAGGTCCAGGAGGATGGTGGGGGATATGGTATCAGAGGCTGCAGAGAGGTCCAGGAGGATGGTGGGGGATCTGGTATCAGAGGCAGCAGAGAGGTCCAGGAGGATGGTGGGGATCTGGTATCAGAGGCTGCAGAGAGGTCCAGCAGGATGGAGAGGGATCTGGTATCAGAGGCAGCAGAGAGGTCCAGGAGGATGGTGGGGGATATGGTATCAGAGGCAGCAGAGAGGTCCAGGAGGATGGTGGGGGATCTGGTATCGAAGGCAGCAGAGAGGTCCAGCAGGATGGAGAGGGATCTGGTATCAGAGGCAGCAGAGAGGTCCAGGAGGATGGTGGGGATCTGGTATCAGAGGCTGCAGAGAGGTCCAGCAGGATGGAGAGGGATCTGGTATCAGAGGCAGCAGAGAGGTCCAGGAGGATGGTGTGGGATCTGGTATCAGAGGCAGCAGAGAGGTCCAGGAGGATGGAGAGGGATCTGGTATCAGAGGCAGCAGAGAGGTCCAGGAGGATGGTGGGGGATATGGTATCAGAGGCAGCAAGAGGTCCAGGAGGATGGTAGGGGATATGGTATCAGAGGCAGCAGAGAGGTCCAGGAGGATGGTGGGGATCTGGTATCGAAGGCAGCAGAGAGGTCCAGGAGGATGGTGGGAGATCTGGTATCAGAGGCAGCAGAGAGGTCCAGGAGGATGGAGAGGGATCTGGTATCAGAGGCAGCAGAGAGGTCCAGGAGGATGGAGAGGGATCTGGTATCAGAGGCAGCAGAGAGGTCCAGGAGGATGGAGAGGGATCTGGTATCAGAGGCAGCAGAGAGGTCCAGGAGGATGGTGGGGGATCTGGTATCAGAGGCAGCAGAGAGGTCCAGGAGGATGAAGAGGGATCTGGTATCAGAGGCAGCAGAGAGGTCCAGGAGGATGGAGAGGGATCTGGTATCAGAGGCAGCAGAGAGGTCCAGGAGGATGGAGAGGGATCTGGTATCAGAGGCAGCAGAGAGGTCCAGGAGGATGGTGGGGATCTGGTATCAGAGGCAGCAGAGAGGTCCAGGAGGATGGTGGGGATATGGTATCAAAGGCAGGAGAGAGGTCCAGGAGGATGGTGGGAGATCTGGTATCAGAGGCAGCAGAGAGGTCCAGGAGGATGGAGAGGGATCTGGTATCAGAGGCTGCAGAGAGGTCCAGGAGGATGGTGGGGGATCTGGTATCAGAGGCTGCAGAGAGGTCCAGGAGGATGGTGGGGGATCTGGTATCAGAGGCTGCAGAGAGGTCCAGGAGGATGGTGGGGGATCTGGTATCAGAGGCAGCAGAGAGGTCCAGGAGGATGGAGAGGGATCTGGTATCAGAGGCAGCAGAGAGGTCCAGGAGGATGGTGGGGGATATGGTATCAGAGGCAGCAGAGAGGTCCAGGAGGATGTGTGGGGGATCTGGTATCAGAGGCAGCAGAGAGGTCCAGGAGGATGGAGAGGGATCTGGTATCAGAGGCAGCAGAGAGGTCCAGGAGGATGGTAGGGGATATGGTATCAGAGGCAGCAGAGAGGTCCAGGAGGATGGAGAGGGATCTGGTATCAGAGGCAGCAGAGAGGTCCAGGAGGATGGTAGGGGATATGGTATCAGAGGCAGCAGAGAGGTCCAGGAGGATAGAGAGGGATCTGGTATCAGAGGCAGCAGAGAGGTCCAGGAGGATGGTAGGGGATATGGTATCAGAGGCAGCAGAGAGGTCCAGGAGGATGGTGGGGGATCTGGTATCAGAGGCAGCAGAGAGGTCCAGGAGGATGGTGGGAGATCTGGTATCAAAGGCAGGAGAGAGGTCCAGGAGGATGATGGGAGATCTGGTATCAAAGGCAGGAGAGAGGTCCAGGAGGATGGTGGGAGATCTGGTATCAGAGGCAGCAGAGAGGTCCAGGAGGATGGAGAGGGATCTGGTATCAGAGGCAGCAGAGAGGTCCAGGAGGATGGTGGGGGATATGGTATCAAAGGCAGGAGAGAGGTCCAGGAGGATGGTGGGAGATCTGGTATCAAAGGCAGCAGAGAGGTCCAGGGGGGTGGACAGGGATCTGGTATCAGAGGCTGCAGAGAGGTCCAGGAGGATGGTGGGGGATATGGTATCAGAGGCAGCAGAGAGGTCCAGGAGGATGGAGAGGGATCTGGTATCAAAGGCAGGAGAGATCCAGGAGGATGGTGGGATATCTGGTATCAAAGGCAGGAGAGAGGTCCAGGAGGATGGTGGGAGATCTGGTATCAGAGGCAGCAGAGAGGTCCAGGAGGATGGAGAGGGATCTGGTATCAAAGGCAGGAGAGAGGTCCAGGAGGATGGTGGGAGATCTGGTATCAGAGGCAGCAGAGAGGTCCAGGAGGATGGTGGGGGATATGGTATCAAAGGCAGGAGAGAGGTCCAGGAGGATGGTGGGAGATCTGGTATCAAAGGCAGCAGAGAGGTCCAGGGGGGTGGAGAGGGATCTGGTATCAGAGGCTGCAGAGAGGTCCAGGAGGATGGTGGGGGATATGGTATCAGAGGCAGCAGAGAGGTCCAGGAGGATGGAGAGGGATCTGGTATCAGAGGCATTAGAGAGCTCCAGGAGGATAGAGAGGGATCTGGTATCAGAGGCAGCAGAGAGGTCCAGGAGGATTGTGGGGATATGTATCAGAGGCAGCAGAGAGGTCCAGGAGGATGGAGAGGGAT
>JAAKFY010001069.1:1151700-1154511 GCA_011823955.1 Dissostichus mawsoni
CCCTCTGCTGCTCAACCAGAACACCCTGCACACACACACACACACACACACACACACACACACACACACACACACCACACACACACACACCACACACACACACACACACACACACACACACACACACACACACACACACACACACACACATGTACATATGGCACATGTTAAAGCTGGTAGTGCATATATATGAATGAATGACAGTTTAACTCAACGCTGAATCAACATGTCACACACCTCCTCACTGTGTGTGTGTGTGTGTGTGTGTGTGTGTGTTGTGTGTGTGTGTGTGTGTGTGTGTACCTGGTGTGTGTGCTGCAGGGCAGCTGTGTGTGTCGGGTGTGTGTGTTGTGTGTGTGTGTGTGTGTGTGATTGTGTGTGTGTGTGTGTGAGTGTGGTGTGTGTGTGGTTTTGTACCTGGTGTGTGTGCTGCAGGGCAGCTGTGTGTGTCGGGGTGTGTGTGTGTGTGTGTGAGTGTGTGTGTGTGTGTGTGTGTGTGTGTGTGTGAGTGTGTGTGTGTGAGTGTGTGTGTGTGTGTGTTTGTGTACCTCGTGTGTGTGCTGCAGGGCAGCTGTGTGTGTCGGGGTGTGTGTGTATGTGTGTGAGTGTGTGTGTGTGTGTGTGTGTGTGTGTGTGTGTGTGAGTGTGTGTGTGTGTGTGTGTGTGTACCTGGTGTGTGTGCTGCAGGGCAGCTGTGTGTGTCGGGGTGTGTTGTGTGATGTGTGTGTTGTGTGTGAGTGTGTGTGTGTGTGTGTGTGTGTACCTGGTGTGTGTGCTGCAGGGCAGCTGTGTGTGTCGGGGTGTGTTTGATTCGTTCAGAGCGTCTGATCTTCTGCGTGTGAAGTTTATCCTTCAGCCTCATCGTGAGAGAAACAAACTGTGAGGCTGTGAGGAAGAGGAGGGTCATCTTCGTCATCATCATCATCATCATCACCATCATCATCATCACATCATCATCATCATCATCTTCATCTTCATCATTAACTTCCAAAATAAAAACCTCTCTAACAGGAGGTGAATGTTTTTAGCCTCGGAGGCTAACCGTTAGCATGTGAGAGAGAAGAGGAGCTTACCTGTCTTACTCTCAGCCCGGGAGGACATCTCTGCAGGTGGACAAACAGACAGGCAGACACACAGACAGGCAGACAGGCAGACAGACAGGCAGACAGAGAGACAGCTGTAGCATCAGATCAGCGACAGTTGGATCATCTCCTGTCGTACAGCTCTCTCTGTGTCTGTCTTCCTCTTCCTGTCTCAGTGTGTTCCTGTCTGTCCTCTCAGTGGGCAGTGAGACAAGCAGTGAGACAGCACCCCCTGCTGGCAGGAAGCCCTCAGCACAGCATCAGATCCTGATCCACCTGATCCTGATCCACCAGATCCTGATCCACCTGATCCTGATCCACCAGATCCTGATCCACTAATCCTGATCCACCTGATCCTGATCCACTGATCCTGATCCACCTGATCCTGATCCACTGATCCTGATCCACCTGATCCTGATCCACTGATCCTGATCCACCAGATCCTGATCCACCTGATCCTGATCCACTGATCCTGATCCACTGATCCTGATCCGCCTGATCCTGATCCACTGATCCTGATCCACTGTCCTGATCCGCCTGATCCTGATCCACTGATCCTGATCCACCTGATCCTGATCCACTGATCCTGATCCACCAGATCCTGATCCACCTGATCCTGATCCACTGATCCTGATCCACTGATCCTGATCCGCCTGATCCTGATCCCCTGATCCTGATCCACTGATCCTGATCCACCAGATCCTGATCCACCAGATCCTGATCCACCTGATCCTGATCCACTGATCCTGATCCACTGATCCTGATCCGCCTGATCCTGATCCACCAGATCCACCCCACCTGATCCTGATCCACCCGATCCACCTGATCCTGATCCACCAGATCCACCTGCTGGAGTCTGAGTCTGAGGGGCCTGATTGGATAAAGGTAGGAGTAAGTGTGTCTGCTTTAGCCTGAAAGTAGATTTGAGTTAGCATCTGAAAGTATGAGATGTATAACCAGAGTGAGTCTGGTTCAGTAGCTGGATGTGTGAACATAGTGAGAGTCCAGAGTAAACTGTGGTGTATAAGGGGACCCTTATCAAAAAAGTGTCATTTGATATAAGGGGGGCCCTTATCTCCGCTGCTCTCAGTATTTTTCTTTAACTTCATCACCTGCCTCTTCCTCTTCCTCCCTAACTGTTGGGAAAATAGTGAATGTTCTTCTATATCAGAGTAGCATGTGATAAAAGAGGCCCTACGTAGCTGTGTACGTAGCCGGATGTATGACTACATGCTGATGCTCATGAGACACTGTGTGGAAGTTATGATAGCTATGTTCCTCAGATTGGCCTGATGACACAGCCCCTAGAGAGAGACACATATGACTGTCATGTGTATCGCTTACGCAGGCCTTAGCTAATCTGAACTAATGTCAGAATACTGCTTTGAACCAGTAATCCTCCATCTTGTTGACTGTAACTCCCTCTCTTGTATATCAGCATATCAAGGACTCTACTCTGGGAACTATTTGTCCACGCAGCCCTGTGTGTGATGAGTACTTCAATTCTTTTGAGGGAGAATAAATACAATCCTGATTTTGAAGACCAAGCCGGTGATGA
The DNA here is from genome assembly GCA_011823955.1 of Dissostichus mawsoni. Classification (NCBI taxonomy): domain Eukaryota; kingdom Metazoa; phylum Chordata; class Actinopteri; order Perciformes; family Nototheniidae; genus Dissostichus; species Dissostichus mawsoni. The sequence goes on from JAAKFY010001069.1 coordinate 1,154,341, forward strand.
GTGATATTTTTCCTAACACTAACTTCACCTTTACTCCTCTAGCTGCCTTCCTGTTCTGGTTCTGCTTCGCTTTGTTACTGCTGGTTTGGGATGATAAGGCGCCGCAACTGCTTCCCGTTCAGAGACGATGGGAATAGACCGATAGACTCGGCCGAGTTTTCATTGGTCCCT
>JAAKFY010001069.1:1155511-1171944 GCA_011823955.1 Dissostichus mawsoni
TATTACTGTGTTATTACTGCGTTAATACTGAGTTAATACTGAGTTATTACTGAGTTATCGCTGTGTTATTAGTGTTATTACTGAGGTATTACTGAGTATTACTGAGGTATTACTGAGTTATTACTGAGTTATTACTGAGTATTACTGAGTTTTACTGAGTTATTACTGTGTTATTACCGAGTTATTACTGATTATTACTGAGTTATTACTGTGTTATTACTGTGTTATTACCGAGTTATTACAGAGTTATCGCTGTGTTATTAGTGTTATTACTGAGGTATTACTGAGGTATTACTGAGTTATTACTGTGTTATTACTGAGTTTTTACTGAGTTATTACTGCGTTATTACTGCGTATTACTGCGTTAATACTGCGTTAATACTGAGTTATTACGGAGTTTTTACTGAGTTATTACTGAGTTATTACTGTGTTATTAGTGTTAATACTGTGTTATTACTGTGTTATTACTGAGTTATTACTGAGTTATTACTGTGTTATTACTGTGTTATTACCGAGTTATTACAGAGTTATCGCTGTGTTATTAGTGTTATTACTGAGGTATTACTGAGGTATTACTGAGTTATTACTGTGTTATTACTGAGTTTTTACTGAGTTTTTACTGAGTTATTACTGCATTATTACTGAGTTATTAGGGTCAGTGCTTTGTTACTGTAGCCTTACCTCAGTGTTAGCAATGCCTTTACTTTTTATACATTATTCTAACTTATTGTTTAGTTTCTGTTTAATAATAAAATATATTCTCTTGGTTTCTGCAGGATAAAGACAAGGTGAGTTCTGTCTCTTTATTCTGACAGCTGTTCCTGTTATGTTGTCCACCCTCAGTGTCATTCTGTCAGCTGTTATTCTGTAGATCACAGTCTGACTTGAATTCAACCCAATCAGTTTCCGTCCTCTGAAGCAGACAGAGGGGGGGCAAGCACTCAGATCTTGTACAATGTACTCAAGGTCACATCTAGATATTTTCCACAGAAATGTAAGCATTCCCTCATATGTTCTAGAAGGCCTTCCCTTAACAGCAGACGTTACCTTCTCTAAGGCCAGACAGGTGGAGGTGTGATGTGACTCTCAGGTTCTATGTTCTAGAAGGCCTTCCCTTAACAGCAGACGTTACCTTCTCTAAGGCCAGACAGGTGGAGGTGTGATGTGACTCTCAGGTTCTATGTTCTAGAAGGCCTTCCCTTAACAGCAGACGTTACCTTCTCTAAGGCCAGACAGAGAGAGGCAGATGGAGGGCTCTCCTGGGAATGTCTCACTATTTAAATATGTATGTGGAGGTGTGATGTGATTCTCAGGTGGAGGTGTGACAGGTGGAGGTGTAACAGGTGGAGGTATGATTCTCAGGTGGAGGTGTGACAGGTGGAGGTGTGACAGGTGGAGGTGTGTTTCTGTCTCAGGTGGAGGTGTGACAGGTGGAGATGTGACAGGTGGAGGTGTGATGTGACTCTCAGGTGGAGGTGTGACAGGTGAAGGTGTGACAGGTGGAGGTGTGATGTGACTCTCAGATGGAGGTGTGACAGGTGAAGGTGTGATTCTGTCTCAGGTGGAGGTGTGACAGGTGGAGATGTGATGTGACTCTCAGGTGGAGGTGTGATGTGACTCTCAGATGGAGGTGTGACAGGTGAAGGTGTGATTCTGTCTCAGGTGAAGGTGTGACAGGTGGAGGTGTGATTCTGTCTCAGGTGGAGGTGTGACAGGTGGAGATGTGATGTGACTCTCAGGTGGGGGTGTGACAGGTGAAGGTGTGACAGGTGGAGGCGTGACAGGTGGAGGTGTGTTGGGACTCTCAGGTGGAGGTGTGATTCTCAGGTGGAGGTGTGATTCTCAGGTGGAGGTGTGACAGGTTGAGGTGTGATTCTCAGGTGGAGGTGTGACAGGTGGAGGTGTGACAGGTGGAGGTGTGAATCTCAGGTGAAGGTGTGATTCTCATGTGGAGGTGTGACAGGTGGAGGTGTGATTCTCAGGTGTAGGTGTGATGTGATTCTCAGGTGGAGGTGTGACAGGTGGAGGTGTGATGTGATTCTCATGTGGAGGTGTGACAGGTGGAGGTGTGATTCTCAGGTGGAGGTGTGATGTGACTCTCAGGTGGAGGTGTGACAGGTGGAGGTGTGATGTGATTCTCAGGTGGAGGTGTGACAGGTGGAGGTGTGATGTGATTCTCAGGTGGAAGTGTGATGTGATTCTCAGGTGGAGGTGTGATGTGATTCTCAGGTGGAGGTGTGACAGGTGGAGGTGTGATGTGATTCTCAGGTGGAAGTGTGATGTGATTCTCAGGTGGAGGTGTGATGTGACTCTCAGGTGGAGGTGTGACAGGTGGAGGTGTGACAGGTGGAGGTGTGACAGGTGGAGGTGTGATGTGATTCTCAGGTGGAGGGTGTGACAGGTGGAGGTGTGATGTGATTCTCAGGTGGAAGTGTGATGTGATTCTCAGGTGGAGGTGTGACAGGTGGAGGTGTGATGTGATTCTCAGGTGGAGGTGTGATGTGACTCTCAGGTGGAGGTGTGATGTGACTCTCAGGTGGAGGTGTGACAGGTGGAGGTGTGATGTGTGATGTGACTCTCAGGTGGAGGTGTGTGACAGGTGGAGGTGTGATGTGATTCTCAGGTGGAGGTGCGACAGGTGGAGGTGTGATGTGATTCTCAGGTGGAGGTGCGACAGGTGGAGGTGTGATGTGACTCTCAGGTGGAGGTGTGACATGTGGATGTGTGATGTGACTCTCAGGTGGAGGTGTGACATGTGGATGTGTGATGTGACTCTCAGGTGGAGGTGTGACATGTGGATGTGTGATGTGACTCTCAGGTGGAGGTGTGACAGGTGGAGGTGTGATGTGATTCTCAGGTGGAGGTGCGACAGGTGGAGGTGTGATGTGATTCTCAGGTGGAGGTGTGACAGGTGGAGGTGTGATGTGATTCTCAGGTGGAGGTGTGACATGTGGAGGTGTGATGTGATTCTCAGGTGGAGGTGCGACAGGTGGAGGTGTGATGTGATTCTCAGGTGGAGGTGTGACAGGTGGAGGTGTGATGTGATTCTCAGGTGGAGGTGCGACAGGTGGAGGTGTGATGTGATTCTCAGGTGGAGGTGTGACAGGTGGATGTGTGATGTGACTCTCAGGTGGAGGTGTGACAGGTGGAGGTGTGATGTGATTCAGGTGGAGGTGTGACAGGTGGAGGTGTGACAGGTGGAGGTGTGATGTGATTCTCAGGTGGAGGTGGAGGAGGCTCTGGGCGACGGGCAGATCCACAGCCTGGACCCTCAGCTGGAGCGCCAGGTGGAGATCGTCAGGAACCTGGTGGACTCCTACCTGTCCATCATCCACCGCACCGTCAGAGACCTCATCCCCAAGACCATCATGCACCTGATGGTCAACAACGTACGCCACACACACACACACACACACACACACACACACACACACACACACACACACACACACACACACACACACACACACACACACACACACACAGGACGTGATGTCAGCAGTCATGTGACCTCCCCTCTGTTCCCCAGACGAAGGAGTTCATCCACTCGGACCTGCTCGCACACCTTTACTCCTGTGGAGACCAGAACACCCTGATGGAGGAATCACAGGACCAGGTGAGAGACAGACAGGTGGAGAGACAGACAGGTGAGAGACAGACAGGTGGAGAGACAGACAGGTGAGAGACAGACAGGTGAGAGACAGACAGGTGGAGAGACAGGTGAGAGACAGACAGGTGGAGAGAGAAAGGTGAGAGACAGACAGGTGGAGAGACAGACTGGAGGAAGAACAGACATGTAAGAGACAGACAGGTGAGAGACAGAGAGGTGAGAGACAGAGAGGTGAGAGACAGACAGGTGAGAGAGAGACAGGTAAGAGACAGACAGGTGAGAGACAGAGAGGTGAGAGACAGACAGGTGAGAGACAGACAGGAGAGACAGAGAGGTGAGAGACAGAGAGGTGAGAGACAGACAGGTGAGAGAGAAACAGGTAAGAGACAGACAAGTGAGAGACAGAGAGGTGAGAGACAGACAGGTGAGAGACAGACAGGTGAGAGACAGACAGGAGGAGGAACAGACAGGTGAGAGGCAGACAGGTGAGAGACAGACAGGTGAGAGACAGAGAGGTGAGAGACAGACAGGTGAGAGAGAGACAGGTAAGAGACAGACAGGTGAGAGACAGAGAGGTGAGAGACAGACAGGTGAGAGACAGACAGGTGAGAGACAGACAGGTGAGAGACAGACAGGTAAGAGGGGGAGACTCCTCAGATTGTATAGAAGTCTGTGAGGAAATGTCCCTACCTCTGACCTCAGTTGTGTGTGTGTCTCAGGCTCAGCACCGTGACGAGATGCTGAAGATGTACCACGCTCTGAAGGAAGGGCTGCACATCATCGGGGACATCAGCACCTCCACCTCCACATCACCACCTCCATGCCTCCACCTGTAGACGACTCCTGGCTGCAGGTGCAGGGCATGCCGTCAGGACGCAGGTAACAAGCACCTGAGTTATACTGACACTCAGGCTACCAACCAAAAGTCATGCAGAAACCATTGAAGAGAGAACGGGAAGTTATCAAGTAATGACTCAGGGTTCAGGACTCCTTCCTGCAGCTCTGCATGAGTCTAACAACCGTCATGATTTCTCTATAGGGCTGCTCCATCATGGCCAAAATCATAATCACCATTATTTTGGTCAATATTGATATCACGATTATTGAAGTCGAGGGCTTTACTTCTGTGTGTTTTTGGTGTTGTATTGCTGGTGGTATTCCACTGAGACAGAGAGGTTGGGTTAGCTTTGTAACAACCTGCACCCCAAACAGCGCATTGGTGTTACCTTTCTTGTTCACGAGTGTCTCTTGTTCGGCCATCTTCGCTCGCGCTGAACTCTCAACTATTGTCACTCACAGCCTGGCCGAGAGGGCTTTTAGGGAGGGGCGAAAGCGCATGCAGCAAAATAATCGTTTTATTTAGATTATGTTGTTTTCGTAATCGTTGCAAGCCAAAATGGTAATCGAGATTAAAGTACGGTTAATTGCACAGCCTATTTCTGTGTGCGTTTCTGGTCCCTGAACGCCTCTCTGTCCCTGAATGCCTTTCTCTGTCCCTGAACGCCTCTCTCTGTCTCTGAACGCCTCTTTCTGTCTCTGAACGCTTCTCTCTGTCCCTGAATGCCTTTCTCTGTCCCTGAATGCCTCTCTGTCCCTGAACGCCTCTCTCTGTCTCTGAACGCCTCTCTCTGTCCCTGAATGCCTCTCTGTCCCTGAACGCCTCTCTCTGTCTCTGAACGCCTCCTCTCTCTGTCTCTGAACGCCTCTCTGTCCCTGAACGCCTCTCTGTCCCTGAACGCCTCTCTGTCCCTGAATGCCTTTCTCTGTCCCTGAACGCCTCTCTCTGTCTCTGAACGCCTCTCTCTGTCCCTGAACGCCTCTCTGTCCCTGAACGCCTCTCTGTCCCTGAATGCCTTTCTCTGTCCCTGAACGCCTCTCTGTCCTGAATGCCTTTCTCTGTCCCTGAACGCCTCTCTGTCCCTGAATGCCTTTCTCTGTCCCTGAACGCCTCTCTCTGTCTCTGAACGCCTCTCTCTGTCCCTGAACGCCTCTCTGTCTCTGAATGCCTCTCTCTGTCCCTGAACGACTCTCTCTGTTTCTGAACGCCTCTCTGTCCCTGAACGCCTCTCTCTGTCTCTGAACGCCTCTCTCTGTCCCTGAACGCCTCTCTCTGTCTCTGAACGCCTCTCTATCTCTGAACGCCTCTTTCTGTCTCTGAACGCCTCTCTCTATCTCTGAACGCCTCTCTCTGTCTCTGAACGCCTCTCTCTGTCTCTGAACGCCTCTCTCTATCCCTGAACGCCTCTCTCTGTCTCTGAACGCCTCTCTCTATCTCTGAACGCCTCTCTCTGTCTCTGAACGCTCTCTCTATCTCTGAACGCCTCTCTCTGTCTCTGAACGCCTCTCTCTATCCCTGAACGCCTCTCTCTGTCTCTGAACGCCTCTCTGTCCTGAACGCCTCTCTCTGTCTCTGAACGCCTCTCTCTGTCTCTGAACGCCTCTCTGTCCCTGAACGCCTCTCTCTATCTCTGACGCCTCTCTCTATCTCTGACGCCTCGTCTCTGAACGCCTCTCTCTGTCTCTGAACGCCTCTCTCTATCTCTGAACGCCTCTCTCTGTCTCTGAACGCCTCTCTCTCTATCCCTGAACGCCTCTCTCTGTCTCTGAACGCCTCTCTGTCCCTGAACGCCTCTCTCTGTCTCTGAACGCCTCTCTCTGTCTCTGAACGCCTCTCTCTGTCTCTGAACGCCTCTCTCTGTCTCTGAACGCCTCACTCTATCCTGAACGCCTCTCTCTGTCTCTGAACGCCTCTCTGTCCCTGAACGCCTCTCTCTGTCTCTGAACGCCTCTCTCTGTCTCTGAACGCCTCTCTCTGTCCCTGAACGCCTCTCTCTGTCTCTGAACGCCTCTCTCTATCTCTGAACGCCTCTCTCTGTCTCTGAACGCCTCTCTCTATCCCTGAACGCCTCTCTCTGTCTCTGAACGCCTCTCTGTCCCTGAACGCCTCTCTCTGTCTCTGAACGCCTCTCTCTGTCTCTGAACGCCTCTCTGTCCCTGAACGCCTCTCTCTATCTCTGAACGCCTCTCTCTATCTCTGAACGCCTCTCTCTGTCTCTGAACGCCTCTCTCTATCTCTGAACGCCTCTCTCTGTCTCTGAACGCCTCTCTCTATCCCTGAACGCCTCTCTCTGTCTCTGAACGCCTCTCTGTCCCTGAACGCCTCTCTCTGTCTCTGAACGCCTCTCTCTGTCTCTGAACGCCTCTCTGTCCCTGAACGCCTCTCTATCTCTGAACGCCTCTCTCTGTCTCTGAACGCCTCTCTCTATCTCTGAACGCCTCTCTGTCCCTGAACGCTCTCTCTGTCTCTGAACGCCTCTCTCTGTCCCTGAACGCCTCTCTCTGTCTCTGAACGCCTCTCTCTATCTCTGAACGCCTCTCTCTGTCTCTGAACGCCTCTCTCTGTCCCTGAACGCCTCTCTCTGTCTCTGAACGCCTCTCTCTGTCCCTGAACGCCTCTCTCTGTCTCTGAACGCCTCTCTCTATCTCTGAACGCCTCTCTCTGTCTCTGAACGCCTCTCTCTGTCCCTGAACGCCTCTCTCTGTCCCTGAACGCCTCTCTCTGTCTCTGAACGCCTCTCTCTATCTCTGAACGCCTCTCTCTGTCTCTGAACGCCTCTCTCTATCTCTGAACGCCTCTCTCTGTCTCTGAACGCCTCTCTCTGTCTCTGAACGCCTCTCTCTATCCCTGAACGCCTCTCTCTGTCTCTGAACGCCTCTCTGTCCCTGAACGCCTCTCTCTGTCTCTGAACGCCTCTCTCTGTCTCTGAACGCCTCTCTGTCCCTGAACGCCTCTCTCTATCTCTGAACGCCTCTCTCTATCTCTGAACGCCTCTCTCTGTCTCTGAACGCCTCTCTCTATCTCTGAACGCCTCTCTCTGTCTCTGAACGCCTCTCTCTATCCCTGAACGCCTCTCTCTGTCTCTGAACGCCTCTCTGTCCCTGAACGCCTCTCTCTGTCTCTGAACGCCTCTCTCTGTCTCTGAACGCCTCTCTGTCCCTGAACGCCTCTCTATCTCTGAACGCCTCTCTCTGTCTCTGAACGCCTCTCTCTATCTCTGAACGCCTCTCTGTCCCTGAACGCCTCTCTCTGTCTCTGAACGCCTCTCTCTGTCCCTGAACGCCTCTCTCTGTCTCTGAACGCCTCTCTCTATCTCTGAACGCCTCTCTCTGTCTCTGAACGCCTCTCTCTGTCCCTGAACGCCTCTCTCTGTCTCTGAACGCCTCTCTGTCCCTGAACGCCTCTCTCTGTCTCTGAACGCCTCTCTCTATCTCTGAACGCCTCTCTCTGTCTCTGAACGCCTCTCTCTGTCCCTGAACGCCTCTCTCTGTCCCTGAACGCCTCTCTCTGTCTCTGAACGCCTCTCTCTATCTCTGAACGACTCTCTCTGTCTCTGAACGCCTCTCTCTGTCCCTGATCGCCTCTCTCTGTCTCTGAACGCCTCTCTCTATCTCTGAACGCCTCTCTCTGTCTCTGAACGCCTCTCTCTATCCCTGAACGCCTCTCTCTGTCTCTGAACGCCTCTCTCTATCTCTGAACGCCTCTCTCTGTCTCTGAACGCCTCTCTCTATCTCTGAACGCCTCTCTCTGTCCCTGAACGCCTCTCTGTCTCTGAACGCCTCTCTCTGTCTCTGAACGCCTCTCTGTCCCTGTCTCTGAACGCCTCTCTCTGTCTCTGAACGCCTCGCTCTATCTCTGAACGCCTCTCTCTGTCCTGAACGCCTCTCTGTCTCTGAACGCCTCTCTCTGTCTCTGAACGCCTCTCTCTGTCCTGAACGCCTCTCTGTCCCTGTCTCTGAACGCCTCTCTGTCTCTGAACGCCTCTCTCTATCTCTGAACGCCTCTCTCTGTCCCTGAACGCCTCTCTGTCCCTGAACGCCTCTCTCTATCTCTGAACGCCTCTCTCTGTCCCTGAACGCCCCTCTGTCTCTGAACGCCTCTCTGTGTCTGCTGGTCTCTCTGTCCCTGAACGCCTCTCTGTCTCTGAACGCCTCTCTCTGTCTCTGAACGCCTCTCTATCTCTGAACGCCTCTCTCTGTCCCTGAACGCCTCTCTCTGTCGCTGAACGCCTCTCTCTGTCCCTGAACGCCTCTCTCTGTCTCTGAACGCCTCTCTCTGTCTCTGAACGCCTCTCTATCTCTGAACGCCTCTCTCTGTCCCTGAACGCCTCTCTCTGTCTCTGAACGCCTCTCTCTGTCTCTGAACGCCTCTCTCTGTCTCTGAACGCCTCTCTATCTCTGAACGCCTCTCTCGTCCCTGAACGCCTCTCTCTGTCCCTGAACGCCTCTCTCTGTCTCTGAACGCCTTTCTCTGTCCCTGAACGCCTCTCTCTGTCTCTGAACGCCTCTCTCTGTCTCTGAACGCCTCTCTATCTCTGAACGCCTCTCTCTGTCCCTGAACGCCTCTCTCTGTCTCTGAACGCCTCTCTCTGTCTCTGAACGCCTCTCTCTGTCTCTGAACGCCTCTCTCTATCTCTGAACGCCTCTCTGTCCCTGTCTCTGAACGCCTCTCTCTGTCTCTGAACGCCTCTCTCTGTCTCTGACGCCTCTCTATCTCTGAACGCCTCTCTCTGTCCCTGAACGCCTCTCTCTGTCCTGAACGCCTCTCTCTGTCTCTGAACGCCTCTCTCTGTCCCTGAACGCCTCTCTCTGTCTCTGAACGCTCTCTCTGTCTCTGAACGCCTCTCTATCTCTGAACGCCTCTCTCTGTCTCTGAACGCCTCTCTGTCCCTGTCTCTGAACGCCTCTCTGTCCCTGAACGCCTCTTTCTGTCTCTGAACGCCTCTCTCTGTGTCTGCTGGTCTCTCTGTGTCTGAACGCCTCTCTGTCCCTGAACGCCTCTCTCTGTGTCTGCTGGTCTCTCTGTCTCTGAACGCCTCTCTGTCCTAGAATGCCTCTCTCTGTCCCTGACGCCTCTCTCTGTCCCTGAACGCCTCTCTGTCTCTGAACGCCTCTCTGTCCCTGAACGCCTCTCTCTGTCCCTGAACGCCTCTCTGTCCCTGAACGCCTCTCTCTTTCTGCAGGTCTCCGATGTGCAGCCCCACCCCTCAGCGCCGGGCCCCCCCGGGTCCCCCTCGCCCCGGGGGCAGGGCCGCCCCCCCCCCCCCGCCCCAGCTGTGTCTCCGGACCCCGGAGCCCCCTCCCGCCCCAACAGAGCCCCCCCCCCCCAGGAGTGCCCAGGTATAACGCTTCTTCTTCGTTGGTGCTTTAGAACAAAAGCAGAGATCCACAAACACCTGCAGACAAGAAGAAGAAAGACCTCCTTTCTTCCTCTTCATCCTCTACCTCCTCTTCATCACTCCTCCATCCTCTCTCTCCTCGCTAGCAGCCCATCCCCCCCATCGAGCTTGAGCCATGTCTGTCTGTCTGTCTGTCTGTCTGTCTGTCTGTCTGTCTGTCTGTCTGTCTGTCCCTCACCTGTCTGTCTGTCTGTCTGTCCCTCACCTGTCTGTCTGTCTATCCCTCACCTGTCTGTCTCTCTGTCTGTCTGTCTGTCTGTCTCTCACCTGTCTGTCTGCCTGTCTGCTGTCTCTGTTTGTGTGATCCAGTTCTAACACTACCTTATAAGGACAGACAGGAAGTTGCCAGGTAGCCCCGCCCCTGTCATATTGACCATATATGGTTATCTTTCAGAATCTCTATCAGTGACCAGTGATGAGACCACCAATGGTACGTCAGCTGTCTGTGTGATGTCACTGTCTGTGTGCCTCATCGTCCAATCAGATCGCAGCCCTCACCATGTGACCACGCCCACAGCATCCTGACTAGCAGTGTGATTGACAGGTCCATCCACCTGTCAGTGTGTGTGTTGGCTCCTGCATCCCACTCACCTCTCTGTCTCTTCAATACAGACACTACACACACTCACACACTTAAACACTACACACACTACATACACTCACACACTACACACACTACACACACTCACACACACTACACATACTCACACACTACACACACTCACACACTACACACACTCACACACTCACACACTACACACACTACATACACTCACACACTACACACACTACACACACTCCACACACTACACACACTCACACACACTACACATACTCACACACTACACTCACTCACACACTCACACACTACACACACCAACACACTACACACACTCACACACTCATACACACTACACAAACTACACACACTCACACACTACACACACTCACACACTCATACACACTACACACACTACACACACTCACACACTCAAACACTACACACACTACACACACTCACACACTACACACACTTACACACTCACCTCTCTCTCTCTTCAGATGGAGTTCGGGTCATCAGAGCTATGCTAACATGTAGCTGCTGCCTCACAGCTGAGAGTAATGTAAAGTTGCAAACACTCTGTGAGACCCCCCAGGTACCACAGTTCACTGACCCTCTGTGAGACCCCCCAGGTACCACAGTTCACTGACCCTCTGTGAGACCCCCAGGTACCACAGTTCACTAACCCTCTGTGAGACCCCCCAGGTACCACAGTTCACTAACCCTCTGTGAGACCCCCCAGGTACCACAGTTCACTAACCCTCTGTGAGACCCCCCAGGTACCACAGTTCACTGACCCTCTGTGAGACCCCCCAGGTACCACAGTTCACTAACCCTCTATGAGACCCCCAGGTACCACAGTTCACTAACCCTCTGTGAGACCCCCCAGGTACCACAGTTCACTAACCCTCTGTGAGACCCCCAGGTACCACAGTTCACTGACCCTCTGTGAGACCCCCCAGGTACCACAGTTCACTAACCCTCTGTGAGACCCCCCAGGTACCACAGTTCACTAACCCTCTGTGAGACCCCAGGTACCACAGTTCACTAACCCTCTGTGAGACCCCCCAGGTACCACAGTTCACTAACCCTCTGTGAGACCCCCCAGGTACCACAGTTCACTAACCCTCTGTGAGACCCCAGGTACCACAGTTCACTAACCCTCTGTGAGACCCCCAGGTACCACAGTTCACTAACCCTCTGTGAGACCCCCAGGTACCACAGTTCACTGACCCTCTGTGAGACCCCCCAGGTACCACAGTTCACTAACCCTCTGTGAGACCCCCCAGGTACCACAGTTCACTAACCTCTGTGAGACCCCCCAGGTACCACAGTTCACTAACACTCTATGAGACCCCCCAGGTACCACAGTTCACTAACCCTCTGTGAGACCCCCAGGTACCACAGTTCACTAACACTCTATGAGACCCCCCAGGTACCACAGTTCACTAACACGCTGTGAGACCCCCCAGGTACCACAGTTCACTAACCCTCTGTGAGACCCCCCAGGTACCACAGTTCACTAACCCTCTGTGAGACCCCCAGGTACCACAGTTCACTAACACTCTGTGAGACCCCCCAGGTACCACAGTTCACTGACCCTCTGTGAGACCCCCCAGGTACCACAGTTCACTAACACTCTGTGAGACCCCCCAGGTACCACAGTTCACTGACCCTCTGTGAGACCCCCAGGTACCACAGTTCACTAACACTCTGTGAGACCCCCCAGGTACCACAGTTCACTGACCCTCTGTGAGACCCCCCAGGTACCACAGTTCACTAACCCTCTGTGAGACCCCCAGGTACCACAGTTCACTAACCCTCTGTGAGACCCCCAGGTACCACAGTTCACTAACCCTCTGTGAGACCCCCAGGTACCACAGTTCACTAACACTCTGTGAGCCCCCAGGTACCACAGTTCACTAACCCTCTGTGAGACCCCCCAGGTACCACAGTTCACTAACCCTCTGTGAGACCCCCCAGGTACCACAGTTCACTAACCCCTGTGAGACCCCCAGGTACCACAGTTCACTAACCCTCTGTGAGACCCCCAGGTACCACAGTTCACTAACACTCTGTGAGACCCCCGGTACCACAGTTCACTAACACTCTGTGAGACCCCCCAGGTACCACAGTTCACTAACACTCTGTGAGACCCCCCAGGTACCACAGTTCACTAACCCTCTGTGAGACCCCCCAGGTACCACAGTTCACTGACCTCTGTGAGACCCCCCAGGTACCACAGTTCACTAACACTCTGTGAGACCCCCCAGGTACCACAGTTCACTAACACTCTGTGAGACCCCCCAGGTACCACAGTCACTAACCCTCTGTGAGACCCCCCAGGTACCACAGTTCACTGACCCTCTGTGAGACCCCCCAGGTACCACAGTTCACTAACCCTCTGTGAAACCCCCCAGGTACCACAGTTCACTAACCCTCTGTGAGACCCCCAGGTACCACAGTTCACTAACCCTCTGAGACCCCCCAGGTACCACAGTTCACTAACCCTCTGTGAGACCCCCCAGGTACCACAGTTCACTAACCCTCTGTGAGACCCCCAGGTACCACAGTTCACTAACACTCTGTGAGACCCCCCAGGTACCACAGTTCACTAACACTCTGTGAGACCCCCAGGTACCACAGTTCACGAACCCTCTATGAGACCCCCCAGGTACCACAGTTCACTAACACTCTGTGAGACCCCCCAGGTACCACAGTTCACTAACCCTCTATGAGACCCCCAGGTACCACAGTTCACTAACCCTCTGTGAGACCCCCAGGTACCACAGTTCAGTAACCCTCTGTGAGACCCCCCAGGTACCACAGTTCACTAACCCTCTGTGAGACCCCCAGGTACCACAGTTCACTAACCCTCTGTGAGACCCCCAGGTACCACAGTTCACTAACCCTCTGTGAGACCCCCAGGTACCACAGTTCACTAACCCTCTGTGAGACCCCCCAGGTACCACAGTTCACTAACCCTCTGTGAGACCCCCAGGTACCACAGTTCACTAACCCTCTGTGAGACCCCCCAGGTACCACAGTTCACTAACCCTCTGTGAGACCCCCAGGTACACAGTTCACTAACACTCTGTGAGACCCCCCAGGTACCACAGTTCACTAACACTCTGTGAGACCCCCAGGTACCACAGTTCACTAACCCTCTGTGAGACCCCCCAGGTACCACAGTTACTAACCCTCTGTGAGACCCCCCAGGTACCACAGTTCACTAACACTCTGTGAGACCCCCCAGGTACCACAGTTCACTAACCCTCTGTGAGACCCCCCAGGTACCACAGTTCACTAACACTCTGTGAGACCCCCCAGGTACCACAGTTCACTAACACTCTGTGAGACCCCCCAGGTACCACAGTTCACTAACCCTCTGTGAGACCCCCCAGGTACCACAGTTCACTAACACTCTGTGAGACCCCCCAGGTACCACAGTTCACTAACACTCTGTGAGACCCCCCAGGTACCACAGTTCACTAACACTCTGTGAGACCCCCCAGGTACCACAGTTCACTAACACTCTGTGAGACCCCCCAGATACCACAGTTCACTAACCCTCTGTGAGACCCCCCAGGTACCACAGTTCACTAACCCTCTGTGAGACCCCCCAGGTACCACAGTTCACTAACACTCTGTGAGACCCCCAGGTACCACAGTTCACTAACCCTCTGTGAGACCCCCAGGTACCACAGTTCACTAACACTCTGTGAGACCCCCCAGGTACCACAGTTCACTAACACTCTGTGAGACCCCCAGGTACCACAGTTCACTAACCCTCTGTGAGACCCCCCAGGTACCACAGTTCACTAACACTCTGTGAGACCCCCCAGGTACCACAGTTCACTAACACTCTGTGAGACCCCCCAGGTACCACAGTTCACTAACACTCTGTGAGACCCCCCAGGTACCACAGTTCACTAACACTCTGTGAGACCCCCCAGATACCACAGTTCACTAACCCTCTGTGAGACCCCCCAGGTACCACAGTTCACTAACCCTCTGTGAGACCCCCCAGGTACCACAGTTCACTAACACTCTGTGAGACCCCCAGGTACCACAGTTCACTAACACTCTGTGAGACCCCCCAGGTACCACAGTTCACTGACCTCTCTTTCTGCCGACTAATGTATTTTTCTCCTCTCTCCTTGTTGTTCCCAGTCGTCCCAGTAAAGGTAGCCCGGCCCACGGAGAGAGTCCCCAGTCCTCTATCGACGGATAACCCCCCAGGCTGTGTGTCTCTACTGAAGCTGTCTCTGTCCACCAGTAATGACAGTAATAAGGGTCCTGGTTATCAGCACATGAATATGTATTTATAACAGCAATACAGAGTGTCTTTATCACCACTGGCTCTCTGCTGTCTGTACTGCATTATACTCACAAACATGCAGAATAACAACAATACAAGCATTTTATAAAGTCTTTATAAGGATCCTAATAACATGATATAGTAACTTAGTGTCATAGAGCTGTATGAATATGTATGGGGGCTTTTCACAGATTATAATGCAGCACATCAGGAGAGCGTCTGTTATTTTACGTCATCTCCTGAGATGCTTTTATTGTGAAATGTTATTATTTTCTTTACAGTGTAAAGTGTACATGTTGATTTAATTATATATTTATTAATCTATCTATTTATTTATTACATGAAAATAATGTTAATATGGAATTATGTGAACACAGTTAGCTTCGTTGGCTTCGTTAGCTTTCCTCCACAAAGAGCAATGGGACTTCTCATTTGGACACACGAGGTGTTTCTTCAGCCGTCTCTTGGTTTGATCTCTCTTAGTTTCCTCTGATTTAAACTGTGATGTTCTGATGACTGCAGGCGTGTAAATGACAGCTATTCCATGTTTCAGACCATGTCATCTCTAAATGCTGATTAATTATTCAACCTGTGTTTTGTAGCTTCATGATGTGGTACTGTTTCTGTTCCGAGCTGCGTTCAACACAACACACGCTCCACTGTTAGCACAACGTTAGCATGGCTTAACTTTTAACACAATGTTAGCAGAGCTGAATGCTAGCCAAATGTTAGCATAATAAAACATTAGTATAAAGCTGGCAGGACATTAGCAGGACAGTAGCAGAGTGTTAGTGTAGGGTTACATATGCTAGCATTTGTTAGCATATGTAGCCTGAACATTGGCTGAGGTTAGCAGAATGGTCAACAGTCTCACGGCATTTCGTGTTATAGTCACGAAATTAATCTATTGATTCGTGTTCACCAACACGATTTCCCATTTTTTTTCGTGTCACACAGAACGATTTAAAAAGCAAAGTAAATGATAACAAATTAGAAGGAAAAAGATGACAAAAATACAGATGTCAGTATTCTGAGGCTCTGAGCCATTTCTTTTCCTCACGGACGGCAAAAAAAACTCCGACATTATACAATTTAAAATAAAAGGGTTAGGCTTAGGGTAAGATATTGAGTAAGAAAATGTTTTTATGAACCACACAGCTTCTGGTATTCCAAGACCCGACTGGACAAAAAGATGTGGTGCAGGCACGAAACATACGACCAATAGAAATACATTGCTTTTAAAATCGTTCTGTGACGAACAAAATGAGAATATCGTGTTGGTGAACACAAATCAATAGATTAATTAATTTCGTGACTATAACACGAAATGCCGTGAGACTGGGTTGGAATGCTAGCTTTTGTTAGCAGTAAGTTAGCAGAGTGTTAGCAGAATACTAGCATTTGTTAGCAGGAGGTTAGCAGGCGTGTTAGCAGCTATGCCCCCATGTGTTCCTGTCAGCATGGTATCTGGTTTAGTGTTTGTAGTGAAGTTTGCACGTGTTGCTCTGCGCGTTGACGCAGCTCCTCACACACACCTGTGATCGTAGTTCACTGTTAAGATCAATGTTTACAGAATATACCGAGATAATAATGTATATGTGAGGACACGTATCTGTTCAAATGAAATATGCAGCGGCCCAGACTGTGTGTGTGTGTGTGCATGCGTGCGTGCGTGCGTGTGTGTGTGCGTGCGTGTGTGTGTGT
>JAAKFY010001069.1:1183388-1223381 GCA_011823955.1 Dissostichus mawsoni
TTTTCGGATTTTCTCATCTGCAACCACTTCCTCAATTGATGCAAGCATACACTCTTGCTGTCTCTGCTACCGTAAAAGCCTTTTTTTTTGCCTAATATCCAGGCCACTCGTAGGATGCTGCGGTAGCTCTCTCTTGGTCAGTGCAAGCCCGAAAAAGGGAGCTACTCTTTGGTCATAGCACGAAGTTAGCCCCAAATCTCTGGCGGCGAGCATCAGAGCCCGCTGGAAAAGTGACGTCAAAGTTGGCGTGAGCTGTCTTAAAATGCCTTCTCAAGTTGTACTCTTTAAACACCGATAAACACTCATTGCAGATTAAACACACGGGCCTCCCACTGACATTTACAAAAAAGTACTTCTTTTCCACTCGCTGTTGAATTGCCGGTTTTCGGTGTCAACCTTTCGTTTTTTTAACGTAGAACATTTTGATATCCAACTATGCTGACCAGGTTTGATGAATCGTACCATTGGCGCGAAACCGTCGAAGGTGCGCGAGCTTGTAGTGAAGGGCAGCGCGAGCCGCGAGGACGCGCGCAGAGACGCAATAAATGACAGGAGTTGTCACTACAGTAGCTAGTAAGTGGGTTTGAAACCCGAGCCCCCAAAGTTTTCAGGCAATGTCTTCCCCTCTATCTCTCAATTTAACACCCTCTCTGGAATAAAGGCACTCTGGCCCAAAAAAATAAACATTTAAAAAGAATTAAAAAAAAAATTAAACTTTTTTTTTTAAATTAAACTTTTTAACATTATACTCAAAGGTCCAGTAAATATCACCCGGCGGCTGGATTTGACCCGCGGGCTGCCAATTGAATAGCCCTGGTCTAGGGGTTTGATTCTCGCTTAGGGTGCGAGAGGTCTCGGGTTCAAATCCCGGACGAGCCCAAGACATCTACTGTACATAAGTGTGGAACAGGTTTAGTTTAGGTATCAACAATTGGTCGTTTGAAGCAATGTGTGCTTCACAATTTGACCAATACTGTGCCATGCTAGAAACCTAATGTTGAGTTGGGGCAAATAATGATCAAGGCTCATCTTCTGTGTAGAGAAGCCATCAAATTGTATCCAAGCTGTGTTCATTGAGGACAAAGTGCAATTCATGGAAAAGTGTTTTGCACTGTCATTTAAGCAGGCTATTCGTGGTAACACCAACAAATAACCTCATGGCTCGTTGGTCTAGGGGTATGATTCTTGCTTAGGGTGCGAGAGGTCCCGGGTTCAAATCCTGGACGAGCCCAAGACATCTACATAGATGTGGAAAAGGTTTCAATGTTTTTTATATAGGCAAGGCAAGTTTATTTATATAGCACATTTCAACACAAGGCAATTCAAAGTGCTTTACAAAAATGAAAGACATTAAGAGCATTAAGAAACATATTATGAAATTATATCTAAAAACACTCATTTAAAAGCAATGATATAAAATGGCATTTAAAAACACTCATTTAAAAGCAAAGATACATGAATTACAGTTACAGTGCAGTGTGAGATACACACATCTGAACGAACCCCCCTTTGGAAAATTATAATCTGACCCCATGGTACCTTTTAGTTTTCGCCGAAACTATTCCTCTTTTTTATTTTTAAATGCACATAGTTAAGTTTACCTTGTCTTTCTAGGACTTTTTTGGTATCCTCCGTGAACCAGGGTCTTGAAACCAAAACTAATTCCTGTACCCCATGGTACCTTTTTAGCTTTCGCCAAAACTATTCCTCTTTTCTTTAAATGCACATTAGTTAAGTTTAAGTTGTCTTTTCTAGGACTTCTTTGGTGTCCTCCGCGAACCAGGGTCTTGAAACCAAAAGGCACACGTAGGGGACTTTAACTACCTACGAGGGGACTTTAACCCCATTAATCACTTTAACTACCTTTGGGGGACTCAACACAAGGCAATTCAAAGTGCTTTACAAAAATGAAAGACATTAAGAAAATGGCATTAAAAAGCAAAGATAATAAAAGTTACAGTGCAATTTAAGATATGAATATATCAATTAAAAGCAGCTGCAAAAAGAAAAGTCTTCAGCCTGGATTTAAAAGTAGTAAGAGTTGCAGCGGACCTGCATGTTTCTTGTAGTTTGTTCCAGATATTTGGAGCATAATAACTGAACGCTGCTTCTCCATGTTTAGTTCTGACTCTGGGGACAGAAAGCTGACCAGTCCCTGATGACCTGAGAGTTCTGGATGGTTCATAATTTAGCATTGGGTCAGAAATGTATTATGGGCCTAAACCATTCAAAGCTTTATAAACCAGCAGCAATATTTTGAAATCAATTCTTTGACACACAGGAAGCCAGTGTAAAGACTTCAGAACAGGTGTGATGTGATCCACTTTCTTAGTGTTAGTGAGGACTCGAGCAGCGGCGTTCTGAATTAGCTGCAGCTTTCTAATAGATTTTTTAGTGAGACCTGTGAAGACACCATTACAGTAGTCGAGTCTACTGAAGATAAAAGCTTGGACAAGTTTTTCCAAATCCTGCTGTGACATTAGTCTTTTTATCCTAGATATATTCTTTAGGTGATAGTAGGCTGATTTAGTAATTGTTTTAATGTGACTGTTGAAACTCAGTAAATGTGGGTGTCATCCGCATAGCTATGGTAACTTATTTTGTAGTTTTTCATTATCTGAGCCAGTGTAGCATGTAGATGTTAAAGAGAAGAGGCCCCAAGATGTAGCCTTGAGGAACCCCACATGTCATATTTGTCAACTCAGATGTGTATTTACCTATAGAAACAAAGTTGTTTCTGTCCTTTAAGTAGGATTCAAACCAATTTAGAACTGTTGCCGAAAGTCCCACCCAGTTTTCCAGTCGGTCTAGTAATATGTTGTGGTCAACAGTGTCAAACGCAGCACTGAGATCTAATAATACTAACACTGAAGTTCTGCCACTGTCTGTGTTTAAGTGGATGTCATTGAAGACCTTTACAAGAGCAGTCTCAGTGCTGTGGTTTGGTCGAAAGCCTGACTGGAACACATCCAAACAGTTATTTAAATGCAAGAAATTACTCAACTGTTGAAAAACTACTTTTTCAATGATTTTACCTAGAAATGGCAGGTTTGATATTGGCCTGTAATTGTTCATTACTGAAGCATCTAGATTATTATTTTTTAAGAGCGGTTTAATGACTGCAGTTTTCAGGGCCTGTGGAAAAACACCTGAGTGAAGAGACTTGTTTACTATATGAAGTAGATCTGAGGCCATGCAATGAAAAACATTTTTGAAAAATCCTGTTGGAATAATATCAAGGCAGCAGGAGGAGGATTTCAGAAGTTGAATAATGTCCTCTAGGTTTTTATCATTAATCTGATGGAATTGTGTCATGGTGTTTGAATTGATTTTAAGTGGACACAGGGACAACACATTTGCTGTACCTGATACAGAGGCACTGACTGCTTGTCTAATTTTCTGAATTTTGTCAGTGAAGAAGGAGGCAAATTATTGCAGGCCCTGGTGGATAGAAATTCAGAGGCTACTGACACTGGGGGGTTTGTTAGTCTGTCAACGGTAGCAAACAAGGCACGTGCTTGTGTTTGTTTTTGGCAATGATGTCAGAGAAGAAAGACTGTCGTGCAATTTTCAATTCCAAATGATAAAAGCCAAGTCTCTCTTTATAGATTTCAAAATGAACCTGGAGATTTGTTTTTCGCCACCTACGTTCAGCTTTTCGACACTCTCTTTTTTCTGTTTTCACGGTCATGGCCTTTCTCCATGGAGATATTTTCTTGCCAGTCACTTCCTTTACCTTAGTTGGAGCAATGGCATCTATAATCTTTTTAATTTTTTGAATTAAAATGATCTTAGCTCATTTACTGAGATGTTAGTAGGGGCAAGTGTGGAAGAAAAATTCTGAGTAAACATTTCCCTAGTATTTTCAGTTAAAATCGCTTTGTGGTTACCTCTTTTTGAAATTGTGAACAGAAATAGAGCTCTCAAAGAAAACACAGGAATGATCAGAGAGTGCAACATCAGTCACCAAACCTCAGAGATATTCAGACCCTTTGAGATAATTAAGTCCAGAGTGTGCCCCTTATTGTGTGTGGGCTCCGTCACATGCTGAGTCAGTCCATAGTTATCAAGAACACAAAACAGTTCTTTAGCCCCTCTGTCCTGGGGGTTGTCAACATGGATGTTAAAATCACCAACAATGACTAGACGGTCAAAGTCAATACACACTATAGACAGCAGTTCAGTAAAGTCATCAAAAAAGCTTGCACAGTATTTGGGTGGTCTATAGATATTTAGGAACAGAGCTCGAGAGGAGCATTTCAGCTGAAGGGCCACATATTCAAAAGAAGCAAAGTTCCCATAAGATGTCTTCCTGCATTGAAGGGAATCATTGAACAAAATAGCAACTCCACCTCCTTTCTTATGCATTCTTTCCTGACTCATAAACTAAAGTTGGGAGGGGTTGATTCGATAAGAACAGCTGCACTGTTTTTTGTTCAATCCAAGTTTCCGTTAAAAACATAAAATCGAGATTGTGCTCAGTGATAAAATCATTGATTAAAACGTTTTTCCTGCCAATGACCTGACATTTAATAAAGCTAGTTTAAGTTTGTTAAATACACTATCAGTCAGATTTTTTGTGACAAGCTGTGGCTGACATGGAGTCACTGCTAATTTGATAAACTCACACAAACGTTTGAGCGCTTCCTGTTTTAAGCTGATTCACCGCTCTCAATCTATTACCTATCAACACAGATATCGGCAAAGCTACTGGCAGGCAGGGCCCCGGCTTGTCCTGGAAAGAGTTGAGAGTGCCATACACCCTTGAGCCTGGACCAGCACATATCAGTAGAGTTTGCTGCGTTTTGTACACACACATTCTTATCAGGCTTCGGTGACCGCAGATGGTGTCTGGAAGGGGGGGAGGTGTTGACGTAGGCACGGTGATGAAGACGGGGAGATGGTGCGCATCTCTGTGGGCGTCGTTGAGGGGCGGGGGTAAAGGACAACCCTGCGTATCGCCTTAATGCGGTCATTGAACTCCAGGAAGGAATTGGTGCCATCCTGTATCTCCTTCATGTGTTCAGCGATCTCCAGGAGGGTGGGCGAGGGTGAGTAGAGAGAGCTGTGGGGTGAAGGAAGAGTATCCTCAAAGGATAGGGGGGGTGAAGGGCGGTGGAGACTCCTCCATTTGTCTCATAGGTTTCCCATAATCAAACATTCCTCAGGCGGGTGCAGTGATACATCTTCAAGCTTTTCTGCGCGATGTGTTGTGTCTTTCTCTTGTTTTGATTCTATTGCCGCTTGTCCTTGGCAGAGGGAACAGATTGATGACGCAGGCAGTTGAATATGTTAGAGAAAAACAATTTCACTCCTGACTTGTTCAGGCAAACTCCATCTGCCTTAAAAAGATGTCTGCGGTCCCAGAAAAAGTTAAAATTGTCAATACAATGGACAGAATGGTCAGTACAGGCAGTTGAAAGCCACGTGTTCAGTGCAAACAATCTGCTGAATCTCTCCACTCCTCTTCTGACTGGCGGTAGAGGGCCACTGATGAACACCTCCGCATTTAGAGAGCTGACAGCTTCCAACAAACATTTAAAGTCTTCTTTCAGCACTTCTGACTGTTGTTTCACAACATCATTTGTTCCAATGTGCAGTACCACATTTTTTACAGTCGGATGTTCAGCCCCAATATGCAGGATCTTCTCAGCCAAGTCAGAGACCATATCCTTGGGAAAACAGAGTACTTTGGTGTTGTTCTTACTACAAAGACTTTTTACATCTCTTACAGCATAGTCACCCACAATCAGAGTTTCAGGCCCAGTCGTTAGCTTTCCCTTAGCCTTTTACTTTTGGAGTAGCTATTGGTCCTTACCCTGCTGTGTGAAGAGGACAGGTTATCCAGGTCATCAGAAAGAGATCTCCGTTTCTGGGTCAGCGGAGTGTATCTGTTCTGGATTGGCACAGTTGGTGGTTTAGGAGGATTGTTTGTAGTTCTCCCTTTAGCAGCTATCCACGGTCTTTCCTAGTATGAATAGGGGTTGAAGAGGCGCTCTTCCTGGGTGATAACAATGCAGGCCAGCCGGTCGCATCACAGATTTCAGAGCGCTGGGCTCTGCCTGTTATTCGTCCTCCCAAATCCCATGGAAATGATTTACTCTTCGGCCTTGCACCCAGAGAGTTCGAAAGAGGACTACCACTTGTAGATTTATTACCCGGTACACAGCCCTCCTGTTCCTTGGAATCCTTGTAGCTGCTAACTAGCTGTGAGTTAGCATGCCCTTTTCCATTATTTTGCAACACTGGTAAAGTGGTGTCATTCCAACATAGTCCATTCACTTCAACGTTAAATTCCAACTGCTGCATTTTCATTTCCAACACGGCCATCTTCTGTAGAAGTTTGTGGAAGTTATCTGTAGAGAACGGAGGCATTTTGCTGCTAACTAGCTAAATAGCATGCAGTACCAGGCTTTAGCTGTTACTAGGCCACGCTAAAGTAAGACTGAGGTCGTCGTAAAAATATTGAAATGTGGCTGAAACCCTCCATCTATTTACGAAGAGTAACTTTCCCAGTGATAAGTTAATGTCCAGGAGCCGCTGCTCGAAGTTATCAGAAAAGAAAAATAGGAAAATCAGCATAAAAAAAGTAAGCAGAGGCAAGAGCAAGCAGAAAAGCGTCTGCACTGTAAGAAAGCAGTGATATATAGCCCAATATTACAAATGTTACATTTGTCTCAGTGGACTTCATTTCAATTCAATTTTTATTTGTTCCGCATGGTACGCAAAACCCAATGTACAATAATTGCCAACAAAAGATGTCTCTACAAACACACCATTGAGCGAAAAGGAGCAGGGAGAAGAAAAAAATCTTATAAGACCTGCCCCTTTCTAAAAAAAACAAAATAAATAGAAATAGATTGTCTGCCCTTCATAATATTTTTTTTCACAGCCAAACATAACAGTATCTTAGGATACTAATGGCGCATTTCCACTACAGCGCGGAGCTCGCTTTAAGCGTGCCGTGCCGTGCCCGGCCCGTTTTTGGTTGCGTTTCCACTTGGCGTAGTTCCGGCTAGCGGGTACTATTTCACAGTTTTTCTGGCCCCATACAATCGAGGTTCTTTCCGGGCCAACAACCAGGCTGAGTCCGGCTGAGTATGCTAAACTAGAGAGAGAATCGCTGGCAAGGGGGCTATAACTACAACAAAATGAACATATTTGACCGTGATTTAATTGTAATCTATGTTTCAAAATGATGCCGAAGTAACAACATACTAATACCGGTTAGTAAAAACCATGAATTAATGCTTTGACAAGTCTGCAGACAGACGGCAGGCAAAAAACCTTTTAAAATGCGTGTTTCCTAAATGGAGATCGGCTAAGCTAACGCAGTATATGCTCCGACCGTCCACACTCACAACAACGGCATATACAGACATAAATAAACCAGCGACTGTATTCGCCATGACACAGACAGTCTGTGGTTTGTACTTGTTTAACTTTTGTCTAGTTTCTGAACAGATATGAGGAGCTGTGAGCTTGAGTGCTAACAGCTAACGGCTGATGTTGTTTTTCTGTGGTTCTCATTGAAGATGACGTCACGGCTCCTACACTGCGTTACTATAGTTACTGCCCCAGATACTAAACTGTAATAGAAACGCAGCATAAAGTGAGCCAGTCCCAACAAGGCCTAACGAGGCCTAGCCATACGAGCGAGGCCCTGTAGTGGAAATGCGCCATTAGAGAAACACAAAAAATACTTATTTCCCACTTGACGGTTAACGGAAATAAACAAAACAACAACAAAAACAACAACACCAAAACACATGTAAAAGGAAAAGAAAAGTGCAAACACCCTCACTCATCTAAGTCCTACTGGAGAAGAAGGTGGAATTAATAAATAATAATAATAATAATAATAATAACAATAACAATAACAATGGGAGCTGCAAATAAAGAACAGACATCACATCAAAGACATCAAAAATATTTAGCAATGCAGGACCAGAGTACATAGACTTATTCACTTTCGCAACTTAACTGACTTTTTTGGTACACCCTGAATAAAAGAGTTACAATAATCCAGCCTTGAAGTAACAAATGCATGGACTAGTTCTCTGCATCGTTTTGAGGCAAGATATGCCTGATTTTTGCAATGTTGCGTAGATGAAAGAAGGCGGTCCTTGAGATTAATTCTATGTGGCGTTAAAAGATAAATCCTGATCAATATAACACCAAGATTCCTTACAGTCTCACTGGAGGCCAAATTAATGCCATCCATAGTTAATATATCTTTAGGTTTGTTTCGTAGATTCTTTGGGCCAAGTACAATAACTTCAGTTTGGCCGTGTTTAACATAAAAAAATGTAAGGTCATCCACGTTTTTAAGTCCTTGAGGCAGTCTTGAATTTTATTTAGATGATTGGTTTCATCAGGCTTTATGGATAAATATGGTTGAGTATCATCCGCATAACAGTGAAAATGTACAGAGTGATTCCTTATAATATTGCCTAACGGAAGCATATAATGTGAACAAAATAGGTCCAAGCACTGAGCCTGTGGCACTCCATGGCTAACTTTGGTTTGCATGGAAGATTCATCGTTGACACACACAAACTGAGAGCACAGATAGATAGGACCTAAACCAGCCTAAAGCAGTTCCCTTTATGCCAACTAAGGCTCTAGTCTTTGCAATAGGCATCAGGTTTAGTTTAGGTATCAAAAATTGTTCTTTGGAAGCAATGTGTACTTCACAATTTGACCAATACTGTGCCCTGCTAGAAACCTAGTGTTAAGTTGGGGCAAATAATGGTCAAGGCTCTTCTCTGTGTAGAAAACCCATGCATTTTATCCAAGCTGTGTTTATGAGGCATAGTGCAATTAATGGTTTTGCACTGTCATTTAAGCAGGCTATCGTGGGAAGACAGAACAATTACCATAGGTGTGTTAATGTTGAGTTTAGGTATAGCAAAAAGGGTTAGTTGGAAGCAATGTGTCCTTCACAATTTGACAATACTGTGCCGTGCTAGAAACCTGGTGTTGTGTGGCAAATAATGATTAAAGCTAACCTTCTTTGTGGAGGAGCCATGCATTTGTAGCCAAGCCGTTTTAATGTAAGACAAATCCCACATAATAAAAACAGTTTGGAAGTTGAATTTAAGCTGGATTTTTGGGGAAGACCAAGATTGAAATGACTCTTGGTCTGGGGTATGATTCTAACATTAGGTTATTTGTGTCCCATCCTTGATTGGCCTAAAGTGAGCAGTGAAGCTTGATTATCATTAGTGCTCTGTGAGTGGATAACATTAGAGTGAGAGATATTTTTGCTTCACAACACATACATGTATACAGTAACACACATAAACCCTCCGCCCCCGACCCACCCCCCGATTTTGTCTTTCATTTGCACTCAGTGCTCTCACATTTAATTTAGTTTTTTCTCACTGCAAAGGATTACAACAGCAAGTTGTTGCACCACATCAGTTTATTTTGTTATCATCCACTGCCTATACCTAATAAGTCAGATTAGGTGGACCGTTGCTTCCTCTGGTACAATAATCCTACTAATATCCATAACAGTGTGTGTATTTGTGAGATTAGAGAGATTAACATCTGTAGAGATTTCAAGTTCATATTACTGTCTGAGCCCGGCTTTACTGTCTGTCCAGTTAACTGTTAAAGGAATCTGTGTAAAATGTATGCTTATGAAACTAGACCAAATGTTCTCCTGATGGTATTATTCCTTTGTTTTGCTGTGCTCAATTGTGTGTGCGTTGACTTAGGAATGTAGTGGATCCAGTCGCCCCCCGGGTTTTTAATGGGCCGGACAGGGGGGGGGGGGTTTGCAGGAGAAAGGTAATAAAACTGACACCATTGAGTCTATGCAGAGATTGTACTGAGAGAAAGATTGGGATACGGAGTGGTACGGCCAGGTGCTGAGGATAAACGAAGATAAGGATTGGTACCTCACCCCCGTTCAACCCAGAATTGTTTATTGTATGGCTGCCATAAAAGATGGCCTGGGACTGATCGGCGGCGCAGGAGATCCAAACTTCCCACGGTTATGGCTGACTCACTCTGATTCGCCCAGGAGTGAGTCCACCAATGGATGAACACCTAGGGAGGAGCAACCGACACAACTCCTCCCACAGAACTCCTCTCATTTGTGTGCATAAATATTGTGAATTCTGTACCCGCGGGCGCCTCTGTTCGGTCTGACTGTCTGATACGTACAGCGCACGGTGGAAGAGCGGAGGCCCGAAGTACTTTATATTAGTACTTCGTTATATTGTACTGTTGTTTTCTACCATTAAATCAGCTTATTGTTAATCTCATATCTCTGTGTCTGAGCCCTTCCTTTCATAGCAGACCACTCATCAAACGAACAGCGCGGAGCGGGCTTGAACCTTCAACCACTCAGAGGGGTGGTGCTCCAAAATCCAACAATTTGGTGACCAACCGACGTGATGAGTAGGGTCTCATAGAAGGAACACCGGCAGCCAGCGGACGAACGGTCCAGGGAAGACACCTCGAATACCTCTGACAACTAAACCAGGGCGCCCCACAACTGAAAGGTGAGCAGATACCTGTTATTATCAAAATCTGTGATTGGCTATACTACAACATTTAGAGTTGTCAGCGGCATTTTTCAGTGTTTTAGTCTTACGGTAGAAGGAACAGTACTACAGAATAACACTTTCCAGTCTCAAAGAGGAGCTGCAGTTGTGTTATATGTGGGGTATTTCAAGAGGAGAAACGCAACTTTCAAAATCAATTTGAAATGACCGGATCTCGCAAACTCTTGCTGTGGGGTTAATCTAGAAGACTAAACGTGACGATAAAGAGATTCTGTAGACTGGGTTTCGACTCCTTGCCAAAAGCCACATCCTCGTAAGAGGGTGTCGAAGCGCTTTTGGAAGTCTCTCCATCTGTTGAAATATACATCGCACTATAAAAGTCAACTAGACTGTACGGGGAATATGATTAATTGTGTAACGAGATTTCAGTGGTTTTAAAAGGTAAAGGAATCCCAGCTGCAATCGTCGTCCGAGATTTCAGTGGTTTAATTGGTAAAGGAAGTCCAGCTGAAATACTCTGAGAAATAAGGTGACACACACAGTAATTCTTAGACGAATTCTGGGGCTGGGGCGCGCCGACTAACGTACACAGGCAATCCTTAGACGGATCTGGGGTTACGTTAGATATATTTATTTTGAGTGTGATTAATTGTGTAACGAGATTTCAGTGGTTTTAAATTGGTAAAGGAATCCCAGCTGCAATCGTCGTCCGAGATTTCAGTGGTTATAAATTTGGTAAAGGAAGTCCAGCTGAAATACTCTGAGAAATAAGGTGACACACACAGTAATTCTTAGACGAATTCTGGGGCTGGGCGCGCCGACTAACGTACACAGGCAATCCTTAGACGGATCTGGGGTTACGTTAGATATATTTATTTTGAGTGTGATTAACTGTGGTTGTATATTATAATATTTTCAACATCAATTTGAAAGGACCGTCCCTGAGAGTATTGTAGAATCTTATTTGTATCTGATAGCATATACGTGACGATTAAGGTTATTGTAGACTGGGTTTCGACTCCATGCCTTGGGCCGCATCCTCGTAAGAGGCGCAGAAGCGCTCTTGAGAGTCTCCGTAACTGGTTGAAATACACCTCGCACCGAAAATCAGACTGTATACCGGTGGGAATAAAACTACAATAATTAGTAAATTATAGTATGCAGAAATATCTGGTATTTTTTATAAGAAACTAAAACCTTTAGGAGAAGCGCTCTTGAGAGTCTCCGTAACTGGTTGAAATACACCTCGCACCGAAAACTATCAGACTGTATACCGGTGGGAATAAAACTACAATAATTAGTAAATTATAGTATGCAGAAATATCTGGTATTTTTTATAAGAAACTAAAACCTTTAGGAGAAGCGCTCTTGAGAGTCTCCGTAACTGGTTGAAATACACCTCGCACCGAAAACTCTCAGACTGTATACCGGTGGGAATAAAACTACAATAATTAGTAAATTATAGTACAGAGAAGTACCTGGTATTTTTTATAAAAAACTAAAACCTTTAGGAGAAGCAGATACGAACGAAGTCAAAATGGAAGGAGAATTTGAACGTGAAGAGAGAGAATTAGGAGTCCCTGTTCCGGGTAGTTTAAGGGAACAGTGGGGACAAGCAGAGAGATTGATACTTAGCGGACTTAAGCCCGGAGATCATAAAAAGGCGAGCAGGGATCTCCGTTTCTTACACGATCAGATGATCGCAGAGAATAGAGTAGAGGGTGACGAGGCAATAAGTCTCCTAGCCACAGCACTCAATACATACGAGCGACAGTTGGTTCAGAAATTAGAAACTCTCAACAAGCAGAAGGCAGGTTTTATCAGGGCTTCTATTAACAAAGAAAAGGAGCTAGTTGACAAGCTAAGGAGAATAGGCCATAACGCAGCCTTAGTTATGAATGGAGTGGCAGTAGCCTGCCCTCTGAGCAAAACTCCCGCCAAAAATCTGCCCGCCATAGCAGCCCCACCCAGTCCTGCACCAGCCCCTCCCACAGAAGTGATAGAGCCAGTCAGGAAGGAGAAGCCATATGGTGGGCCCCTCCCAGACATCCCAGAGGGCGGTCCCCTCCTCTATCCAGATTTATACAACCCCTTTAAGACCCGACCCCCCCTATACGCTTCCCTCCACCTCTAACCCCCCCTCACCCAGTTCCCCTCATGACATTAAAAGAACACCTGTATCAACACATACCCTACAGATGAAGAAATACTTGACTTTGTTGCAAAAAGCGTCAAATTTTTAGGACTATAAAAAGATGAAACCTCTGCCTCTGACAGAGAAGACACGGCAAGTCAAGACGGCACAGGGACTCCACCTTCCTCTGAAACAGGTTGATATAGCCGGTGTCGGACTTTGTTTATGAACACATTAACTGAGGGACAGGTTTCTCCCCATTTGAGCTGACCCACGGCCATCAGTTTCCGGGTCCTGGAGCATTAGCAGTAGGGAAAGAAGTAGAAGAGATGGATAGCAAACCATACTACCAGCAACTTAAGGGCTTGGTATGAGATTTCTCCACCCAGGTTGCTGACGCCAAAGGGGGACCGGAGAAGCACGAGGCTAACACCGCAGAATTCATCTGGCTGAAGGTCATCCGTCCGAAGTGGCTCAACCCAAGGTTCACCGGCCCGCACAGAGTGACTCAGAGGACATCACATGCAGTTCGCCTCGAAGGAAAGGGGGAAACGTGGTATCATTGGAGCCAGTGCGCCGTTGGAAAACCTCCAGCAAGGACGTTAGACGACATCAGAACTGACATCGCTGCAGCAGGACGAGAGAAACGACACATCTGACGACGACAGCCCAGCAGAAGCAACGACCCATACAACAGATGACAAGGACAAAGACACAGAGGTAACAACAGGCGATCTTGGAAAGGAGATTACGGCCTCTTTCTAATAAGAGTAGTAGGTTATATATAACGAGAGGTTAGGCCTATAGTTAAAGGGCAGTGAAAGTCTCCCAATCACCAGACCTTATATTTAACAGGTTCTGGGAGCACAGTATTTACCATTACAGGGTACTATTTTACACCCTAGTTTTAAAGAATCTCCTTAGGAGATTTTAGCATTGTGTTCAGAGGAACCTAATTACAATAACACGGACCACTGATTAAAGGTGCTGTTATGCACATGTTTTTGAGTGGCAAGTGACAATAAAGAGGAGATATGGGTGAATTGAAGTGGTGTCTTAGTAGTGTGCAGGGAAGATAAAAGAAGCAAACAGGATGTTGTGCCAGATAATAGCATGTTGAGTGTTATTAAAAGGTATACATAGGAAGAGGCACAGGAATAGTTTGACATATTGCTTTCAACAGTTGCATCTGGTTTGTTTAATCTGTACTGTGATGGGAACTTCTGAAGCAAAGTCTGTTGCAACACAACACAATAATGACAGACTGTGGATTACACTTCCTTATTGTTTGTTGGTGTACTCTGCTAGTGGGAATCGTGGTTTACTTGGGACACTGTTTGTATCTTAAACACCATTCTTAGTTATATGGCCCATTAGCGAATAGCCTTATTATTTGATTGGGTGTTAATTCCTTGTGTCCTAGTAAATCTCCTATTATTAATAACAGAAATAATGTGTATTCACCCTTGCCTTTGTTTTTGTTTTAATGATTCCATTGACCACCCAGACTCCATTCCCCCGCCAGAGGAGTCCGTAACTAGGGTAAAACGGGCCAAACATGAGGTAGTTGTTACCAAAATGTCTCCTAAACAAACCTTCACTTTCCAAGCAGGTAGTGATGGAATAATGTAGACAGGATCAACTATGTACATTACAATGTGCTCCGTTTAGCTAATCTCACTAGGGACACTGTAGAAGGACTCGCTGAACAGCTGGGGCCGACTTCCCTTATGGCAGTTCATAATAGAATGGCCCTTGACATGCTGTTAGCTTAGAAAGGAGGTGTGTGTTCAATGTTTGGTGATATGTGTTGTACTTTCATTCCAAACAATACGGCTCCGGACGGTTCCGTCACAAAGGCTTTAGAAGGCCTTCGCACACTATCCATAACTATGCATGAACAATCAGGGATACACAACCCCTTGGAGGAATGGTTTACAAACATGTTTGGTCAATGGAAAGGTTTAATAATGTCTCTTTGATTTCTATAGCTACTTGTATTGCCATTTTAGTAACATGTGGTTGTTGTGTGTGCCTTGTATCCGGTCATTGGGGGACAGACGCAGTAGAAAAGAATGACAGTGGTTATGTTTCGAATGCTTTGTGTGAATTGATCTCTTGAGGTGAGATCAAAAGGGGGATTAAAGGAATCTGTGTAAAATGTATGCTTATGAAACTAGACCAAATGTTCTCCTGGTGGTATTATTTCCTTTGTTTGCTGTGCTCAATTGTGTGTGCGTTGACTTAGGAATGTAGTGGATCCATTCGCCCCCCGGGTTTTTAATGGGCCGGACAGGGGGGGGGGGGGGGGTTTGCAGGAGAAAGGTAATAAAACTGACACCATTGAGTCTATGCAGAGATTGTACTGAGAGAAAGATTGGGATACGGAGTGGTACGGCCAGGTGCTGAGGATAAACGAAGATAAGGATTGGTACCTCAACCCCGTTCAACCCAGAATTGTTTATTGTATGGCTGCCATAAAAGATGGCCTGGGACTGATCGGCGGCGCAGGAGATCCAAACTTCCCACGGTTATGGCTGACTCACTCTGATTCGCCCAGGAGTGAGTCCACCAATGGATGAACACCTAGGGAGGAGCAACCGACACAACTCCTCCCACAGAACTCCTCTTCATTTGTGTGCATAAATATTGTGAATTCTGTACCCGCGGGCGCCTCTGTTCGGTCTGACTGTCTGATACGTACAGCGCACGGTGGAAGAGCGGAGGCCGAAGTACTTCGTTATATTAGTACTTCGTTATATTGTACTGTTGTTTTCTCCATTAAATCAGCTTATTGTTAATCTCATATCTCTGTGTCTGAGCCCTTCCTTTCATAGCAGACCACTCATCAAACGAACGGCGCGGAGCGGGCTTGAACCTTCAACCACTCAGAGGGGGGTGCTCCAAAATCCAACACTGTACACTCTGCTTGATCTGTCTGATCTGATTCCAGGAAAAAAGACCAGACAGAGAAGAGAAGAAATGATAATGTAAGAGAGAGAGAGAACTGGATAAGAGTAACGATAAATTAGGAGGTGGAGAAACAATGTGTTTTCCCATCAGCATGCATGCATGTAGTTCTCTCTGCCAACGCACTGCAGCCCTTTTAGCCGCTCATTCTCATTCTCTCTCAGCCTCTGCTTCCACCTCCCAGTTCTAAAAATAACCATTCCTAAATCATGTTATCTACTGAAACAAACCTCCATTCTGCCTCTCCATCAATTAACACCCATGAATGTTTGACAGATGGCTGGAGGGGTCATTTTCAGTCTGCATTTGGGACGCTGTTTGGGTACATACTATACGTGCGTGTGTTTAGGTTGGGTGCCAATTGTAACATCGGATAAAGGTGAGATAAATGTGATACACAACTCTTAATATGTGTATGCCCATTCTTTATGCACAAATAATACACACCAGATATCAGACAACTTTCGAAAGTTCATTTTGTGCAGAATATAAATGACAGCAAGTACACACACATATACACAAATAATTACCTTGTCTTGGAGTCGGGGTTTGTCTCCAACTACAAGTTGTTTTCTCTGATATTAGGAATAAACAAGCACTCAAGCACTGTTTCAAATGTGCTCCTGTTTGTATGGATGTACTGTTACGGAGGTATTCCCAAGCTCCCACCCACAGCGCGATCCAGCATTGAAAGAAATCACAGTGGAGACCTAATGAGGCAGAAAAAAATCCCAAATAGCTGAAAAAATATATCTGCCACAGCACAGGCTTAACATCCTAAATCTGTGAGAAGTAAAGAGTGCGTGGGAGGCAGAAAGTCAGACAGTTTTATTTCTGTACCGCCAATCTTTCTGTAGACTTTCTTTTCTAAGACATTAAAGATGCTGTTCCTTCGTAGTTGATAAAAACATACACTCAAAAAACGAATTAAGCCAAAGCGTTGACTTTAAGCAATTCCATTCAATTTGATCATGTATGTTAATGTAAATACTCTCATTCAATGCTATGTTTTTCCATTACGTTGACTCAGTGTGAAATAATTAGGTAACTTTTAGATTGGATTAATAGAGTTAATGCCAACTTTTACATAAAGTTTATGTATTGATTCAATTAGGTAATGTTACGTTAAGGGAAGTTTTTAAATAAACCTCATGTGTTGATTCACTTATTGCACATAAAGGTTAAGGGACATTTTAAATAAACCTAATGTGTTGATTCACTTATTGCACATAAAGGTTAAGGAACATTTTGTATGCTTTTCATATGCGTCATTGTGCAACTAAATCATATATGCACATACAAGAATAGTTTTCAAGGTTTAATTCACAATGGAACTTTTTCAACATCTGCTCACATCCTTTCATCATCAAATCTGTCAATTAGTCAAGTTTCCAGATTGACTTCCAAAGACCAAACATCAACATTACTTTGAGCTCAAACTATGATGGTATTTTCTTCAACCTAGCGCTGTTCACTAACCTTAAACCACAAAGATTTCACAATATTTTCACAACCACATTGCAAACACTGAACAGTCAGTTTTGTTTTCACAGCAAGAGTATGTTTCACAGTTAAGAACAATACTGGTCTGGAATAAACAGGAGGCAACTGCAGTCCCCTGGATCAAGTTTGTAACCCATTAAGCTACTCCACACCTGACACTTTCATAAAGCGTTGGAATCAAATTCAAGTGCAACATTTTTAATATAGAGCGGTGCAGGGATGAGGTACTTTGTAGTTCGACCCTGAAGGAAGCTGCTGGTTCCCTCGACAAAAAGCATCAGGATTTCTCCATAGGATTTTGAATATTTAAAATCCAAAATCCTATGGAGAAATCCTGATGCTTTTTGTCGAGGGAACCAGCAGCTTCCTTCAGGGTCGAACTACAAAAGTACCTCATCCCTGCACCGCTCTATATTTAAAAATGTTGCACTTGAATTTGATTCCAACGCTTTATGAAAGTGTCAGGTGTGGAGTAGCTTAATGGGTTACAAACTTGATCCAGGGGACTGCAGTTGCCTCCTGTTTATTCCAGACCAGTATATGTTCTTAACTGTGAAACAAGTACTCTTGCTGTGAAAACAAAAACTGACTGTTCAGTGTTTGCAATGTGGTTGTGAAAATATTGTGAAAATCTTTGTGGTTTAAGGTTTAGTGAACAGCGCTAGGTTGAAGAAAATACCATCATAGTTTGAGCTCAAAGTAATGTTGAATGTTTGGTCTTTGGAAGTCAATCTGGAAACTTGACTAATTGACAGATTTGATGATGAAAGGATGTGAGCAGATGTTGAAAAAGTTCCATTGTGAATTAAACCTTGGAAAACTATTCTTGTATGTGCATATATGATTTAGTTGCACAATGACGCATATGAAAAGCATACAAAATGTTCCTTAACCTTTATGTGCAATAAGTGAATCAACACATTAGGTTTATTTAAAATGTCCCTTAACCTTTATGTGCAATAAGTGAATCAACACATGAGGTTTATTTAAAACTTCCCTTAACGTAACATTACCTAATTGAATCAATACATAAACTTTATGTAAAAGTTGGCATTAACTCTATTAATCCAATCTAAAAGTTACCTAATTATTTCACACTGAGTCAACGTAATGGAAAAACATAGCATTGAATGAGAGTATTTACATTAAACATACATGATCAAATTGAATGGAATTGCTTAAAGTCAACGCTTTTGGCTTAATTCGTTTTTTGAGTGTATGTTTTTATCAACTACGAAGGAACAGCATCTTTAATGTCTTAGAAAAGAAAGTCTACAGAAAGATTGGCGGTACAGAAATAAAACTGTCTGACTTTCTGCCTCCCACGCACTCTTTACTTCTCACAGATTTAGGATGTTAAGCCTGTGGCTGTGGCAGATATATTTTTCAGCTATTTGGGATTTTTTTCTGCCCTCATTAGGTCTCCACTGTGATTTCTTTCAATGCTGGATCGCGCTGTGGGTGGGAGCTTGGGAATACCTCCGTAACAGGTACATCCATACAAACAGGAGCACATTGAAACAGTGCTTGAGTGCTTGTTTATTCCTAATATCAGAGAAAAACAACTTGTAGTTGGAGACAAACCCCGACTCCAAGACAAGGTAATTATTGTGTGTATATGTGTGTACTTGCTGTCATTTATATTCTGCACAAAATGAACTTTCGAAAGTTGTCTGATATCTGGTGTGTATTATTTGTGCATAAAGAATGGGCATACACATATTAAGAGTTGTGTATCACATTTTATCTCACCTTTATCCGATGTTACAATTTGGCACCCAACCTAAACACACGCACGTATAGTATGTACCCAAACAGCGTCCCAAATGCAGACTGAAAAATGACCCCTCCAGCCCATCTGTCAAACATTCATGGGTGTTAAATTGATGGAGAGGCAGAATGGAGGTTTGTTTCAGTAGATAACATGATTTAGGAATGGTTATTTTTAGAAACAACTGGGAGGTGGAAGCAGAGGCTGAGAGAGAATGAGAATGAGCGGCTAAAAGGGCTGCAGTGCGTTGGCAGCAGAGAGAACTACATGCATGCATGCTGATGGGAAAACACATTGTTTCTCCACCTCCTAATTTATCGTTACTCTTATCCAGTTCTCTCTCTCTCTTAACATTATCATTTCTTCTCTTCTCTGTCTGGTCTTTTTTCCTGGAATCAGATCAGACAGATCAAGCAGAGTGTACAGTGTTGGATTTTGGAGCACCACCCTCTGAGTGGTTGAAGGTTCAAGCCCGCTCCGCGCCGTTCGTTTGATGAGTGGTCTGCTATGAAAGGAAGGGCTCAGACACAGAGATATGAGATTAACAATAAGCTGATTTAATGGAAGAAAACAACAGTACAATATAACGAAGTACTAATATAACGAAGTACTTCGGGCCTCCGCTCTTCCACCGTGCGCTGTACGTATCAGACAGTCAGACCGAACAGAGGCGCCCGCGGGTACAGAATTCACAATATTTATGCACACAAATGAAGAGGAGTTCTGTGGGAGGAGTTGTGTCGGTTGCTCCTCCCTAGGTGTTCATCCATTGGTGGACTCACTCCTGGGCGAATCAGAGTGAGTCAGCCATAACCGTGGGAAGTTTGGATCTCCTGCGCCGCCGATCAGTCCCAGGCCATCTTTTATGGCAGCCATACAATAAACAATTCTGGGTTGAACGGGGTTGAGGTACCAATCCTTATCTTCGTTTATCCTCAGCACCTGGCCGTACCACTCCGTATCCCAATCTTTCTCTCAGTACAATCTCTGCATAGACTCAATGGTGTCAGTTTTATTACCTTTCTCCTGCAAACCCCCCCCCCCCCCCCTGTCCGGCCATTAAAAACCCGGGGGGGCGAATGGATCCACTACATTCCTAAGTCAACGCACACACAATTGAGCACAGCAAACAAAGGAAAATAATACCACCAGGAGAACATTTGGTCTAGTTCATAAGCATACATTTTACACAGATTCCTTTAATCCCCCTTTTGATCTCACCTCAAGAGATCAATTCACACAAAGCATTCGAAACATAACCACTGTCATTCTTTTCTACTGCGTCTGTCCCCCAATGACCGGATACAAGGCACACAACAACAACCACATGTTACTAAAATGGCAATACAAGTAGCTATAGAAATCAAAAGAGACATTATTAAACCTTTCCATTGACCAAACATGTTTGTAAACCATTCCTCCAAGGGTTGTGTATCCCTGATTGTTCATGCATAGTTATGGATAGTGTGCGAAGGCCTTCTAAAGCCTTTGTGACGGAACCGTCCGGAGCCGTATTGTTTGGAATGAAAGTACAACACATATCACCAAACATTGAACACACACCTCCTTTCTAAGCTAACAGCATGTCAAGGGCCATTCTATTATGAACTGCCATAAGGGAAGTCGGCCCCAGCTGTTCAGCGAGTCCTTCTACAGTGTCCCTAGTGAGATTAGCTAAACGGAGCACATTGTAATGTACATAGTTGATCCTGTCTACATTATTCCATCACTACCTGCTTGGAAAGTGAAGGTTTGTTTAGGAGACATTTTGGTAACAACTACCTCATGTTTGGCCCGTTTTACCCTAGTTACGGACTCCTCTGGGGGGAATGGAGTCTGGGTGGTCAATGGAATCATTAAAACAAAAACAAAGGCAAGGGTGAATACACATTATTTCTGTTATTAATAATAGGAGATTTACTAGGACACAAGGAATTAACACCCAATCAAATAATAAGGCTATTCGCTAATGGGCCATATAACTAAGAATGGTGTTTAAGATACAAACAGTGTCCCAAGTAAACCACGATTCCCACTAGCAGAGTACACCAACAAACAATAAGGAAGTGTAATCCACAGTCTGTCTATTGTGTTGTGTTGCAACAGACTTTGCTTCAGAAGTTCCATCACAGTACAGATTAAACAAACCAGATGCAACTGTTGAAAGCAATATGTCAAACTATTCCTGTGCCTCTTCCTATGTATACCTTTTAATAACACTCAACATGCTATTATCTGGCACAACATCCTGTTTGCTTCTTTTATCTTCCCTGCACACTACTAAGACACCACTTCAATTCACCCATATCTCCTCTTTATTGTCACTTGCCACTCAAAAACATGTGCAAACAGCACCTTTAATCAGTGGTCCGTGTTATTGTAATTAGGTTCCTCTGAACACAATGCTAAAATCTCCTAAGGAGATTCTTTAAAACTAGGGTGTAAAATAGTACCCTGTAATGGTAAATACTGTGCTCCCAGAACCTGTTAAATATAAGGTCTGGTGATTGGGGAGACTTTCACTGCCCTTTAACTATAGGCCTAACCTCTCGTTATATATAACCTACTACTCTTATTAGAAAGAGGCCGTAATCTCCTTTCCAAGATCGCCTGTTGTTACCTCTGTGTCTTTGTCCTTGTCATCTGTTGTATGGGTCGTTGCTTCTGCTGGGCTGTCGTCGTCAGATGTGTCGTTCTCTCGTCCTGCTGCAGCGATGTCAGTTCAGATGTCGTCTAACGTCCTTGCTGGAGGTTTCCCAACGGCGCACTGGCTCCAATGATACCACGTTTCCCCCTTTCCTTCGAGGCGAACTGCATGTGATGTCCTCTGAGTCACTCTGTGCGGGCCGGTGAACCTTGGGTTGAGCCACTTCGGACGGATGACCTTCAGCCAGATGAATTCTGCGGTGTTAGCCTCGTGCTTCTCCGGTCCCCCTTTGGCGTCAGCAACCTGGGTGGAGAAATCTCATACCAAGCCCTTAAGTTGCTGGTAGTATGGTTTGCTATCCATCTCTTCTACTTCTTTCCCTACTGCTAATGCTCCAGGACCCGGAAACTGATGGCCGTGGGTCAGCTCAAATGGGGAGAAACCTGTCCCTCAGTTAATGTGTTCATAAACAAAGTCCGACACCGGCTATATCAACCTGTTTCAGAGGAAGGTGGAGTCCCCTGTGCCGTCTTGACTTGCCGTGTCTTCTCTGTCAGAGGCAGAGGTTTCATCTTTATAGTCCTAAAAAATTTGACGCTTTTTGCAACAAAGTCAAGTATTTCTTCATCTGTAGGGGTATGTGTTGATACAGGTGTTCTTTTAATGTCATGAGGGGAACTGGGTGAGGGGGGGTTAGAGGTGGAGGGAAGCGTATAGGGAGGGGGTCGGGTCTTAAAGGGGTTGTATAAATCTGGATAGAGGAGGGGACCGCCCTCTGGGATGTCTGGGAGGGGCCCACCATATGGCTTCTCCTTCCTGACTGGCTCTATCACTTCTGTGGGAGGGGCTGGTGCAGGACTGGGTGGGGCTGCTATGGCGGGCAGATTTTTGGCGGGAGTTTTGCTCAGAGGGCAGGCTACTGCCACTCCATTCATAACTAAGGCTGCGTATGGCCTATTCTCCTTAGCTTGTCAACTAGCTCCTTTTCTTTGTTAATAGAAGCCCTGATAAAACCTGCCTTCTGCTTGTTGAGAGTTTCTAATTTCTGAACCAACTGTCGCTCGTATGTATTGAGTGCTGTGGCTAGGAGACTTATTGCCTCGTCACCCTCTACTCTATTCTCTGCGATCATCTGATCGTGTAAGAAACGGAGATCCCTGCTCGCCTTTTTATGATCTCCGGGCTTAAGTCCGCTAAGTATCAATCTCTCTGCTTGTCCCCACTGTTCCCTTAAACTACCCGGAACAGGGACTTCCTAATTCTCTCTCTTCACGTTCAAATTCTCCTTCCATTTTGACTTCGTTCGTATCTGCTTCTCCTAAAGGTTTTAGTTTTTTTATAAAAAATACCAGGTACTTCTCTGTACTATAATTTACTAATTAGTAGTTTTATTCCCACCGGTATACAGTCTGAGAGTTTTCGGTGCGAGGTGTATTTCAACCAGTTACGGAGACTCTCAAGAGCGCTTCTCCTAAAGGTTTTAGTTTCTTATAAAAAATACCAGATATTTCTGCATACTATAATTACTAATTATTGTAGTTTTATTCCCACCGGTATACAGTCTGAGAGTTTTCGGTGCGAGGTGTATTTCAACCAGTTACGGAGACTCTCAAGAACGCTTCTCCTAAAGGTTTTAGTTTTCTTATAAAAAATACCAGATATTTCTGCATACTATAATTTACTAATTATTGTAGTTTATTCCCACCGGTATACAGTCTGAGAGTTTTCGGTGCGAGGTGTATTTCAACCAGTTACGGAGACTCTCAAGAGCGCTTCTGCAGCCTCTTACGAGGATGCGGCCCAAGGCATGGAGTCGAAACCCAGTCTACAATAACCATTAATCGTCACGTATATGCTATCAGATACAAATAAGATTCTACAATACTCTCAGGGACGGTCCTTTCAAATTGATGTTGAAAATATTATAATATACAACCACAGTTAATCACACTCAAAATAAATATATCTAACGTAACCCCAGATCCGTCTAAGGATTGCCTGTGTACGTTAGTCGGCGCGCCCCAGCCCCAGAATTCGTCTAAGAATTACTGT
This sequence comes from Dissostichus mawsoni, assembly GCA_011823955.1. Taxonomy (NCBI): domain Eukaryota; kingdom Metazoa; phylum Chordata; class Actinopteri; order Perciformes; family Nototheniidae; genus Dissostichus; species Dissostichus mawsoni. The sequence continues at coordinate 1,206,986 of JAAKFY010001069.1, forward strand.
GTGTGTCACCTTATTTCTCAGAGTATTTCAGCTGGACTTCCTTTACCAAATTTAAAAACACTGAAATCTCGGACGACGATTGCAGCTGGGATTCCTTTACCAAATTTAAAACCACTGAAATCTCGTTACACAATTAATCACACTCAAAATAAATATATCTAACGTAACCCCAGATCCGTCTAAGGATTGCCTGTGTACGTTAGTCGGCGCGCCCCAGCCCCAGAATTCGTCTAAGAATTACTATGTGTGTCACCTTATTTCTCAGAGTATTTCAGCTGGACTTCCTTTACCAAATTTAAAACCACTGAAATCTCGGACGACGATTGCAGCTGGGATTCCTTTACCAAATTTAAAACCACTGAAATCTCGTTACACAATTAATCATATTCCCCGTACAGTCTAGTTGACTTTTATAGTGCGATGTATATTTCAACAGATGGAGAGACTTCCAAAAGCGCTTCGACACCCTCTTACGAGGATGTGGCTTTTGGCAAGGAGTCGAAACCCAGTCTACAGAATCTCTTTATCGTCACGTTTAGTCTTCTAGATTAACCCCACAGCAAGAGTTTGCGAGATCCGGTCATTTCAAATTGATTTTGAAAGTTGCGTTCTCCTCTTGAAATACCCCACATATAACACAACTGCAGCTCCTCTTTGAGACTGGAAAGTGTTATTCTGTAGCACTGTTCCTTCTACCGTAAGACTAAAACACTGAAAAATGCCGCTGACAACTCTAAAATGTTGTAGTATAGCCAATCACAGATTTTGATAATAACAGGTATCTGCTCACCTTTCAGTTGTGGGGCGCCCTGGTTTAGTTGTCAGAGGTATTCGAGGTGTCTTCCCTGGACCGTTCGTCCGCTGGCTGCCGGTGTTCCTTCTATGAGACCCTACTCATCACGTCGGTTGGTCACCAAATTGTTGGATTTTGGAGCACCACCCCTCTGAGTGGTTGAAGGTTCAAGCCCGCTCCGCGCTGTTCGTTTGATGAGTGGTCTGCTATGAAAGGAAGGGCTCAGACACAGAGATATGAGATTAACAATAAGCTGATTTAATGGTAGAAAACAACAGTACAATATAAAGAAGTACTAATATAAATAAGTACTTCGGGCCTCCGCTCTTCCACCGTGCGCTGTACGTATCAGACAGTCAGACCGAACAGAGGCGCCCGCGGGTACAGAATTCACAATATTTATGCACACAAATGAAGAGGAGTTCTGTGGGAGGAGTTGTGTCGGTTGCTCCTCCCTAGGTGTTCATCCATTGGTGGACTCACTCCTGGGCGAATCAGAGTGAGTCAGCCATAACCGTGGGAAGTTTGGATCTCCTGTGCCGCCGATCAGTCCCAGGCCATCTTTTATGGCAGCCATACAATAAACAATTCTGGGTTGAACGGGGGTGAGGTACCAATCCTTATCTTCGTTTATCCTCAGCACCTGGCCGTACCACTCCGTATCCCAATCTTTCTCTCAGTACAATCTCTGCATAGACTCAATGGTGTCAGTTTTATTACCTTTCTCCTGCAAACCCCCCCCCCCCTGTCCGGCCCATTAAAAACCCGGGGGGGCGACTGGATCCACTACATTCCTAAGTCAACGCACACACAATTGAGCACAGCAAACAAAGGAAAATAATACCATCAGGAGAACATTTGGTCTAGTTTCATAAGCATACATTTTACACAGATTCCTTTAACAGTTAACTGGACAGACAGTAAAGCCGGGCTCAGACAGTAATATGAACTTGAAATCTCTACAGATGTTAATCTCTCTAATCTCACAAATACACACACTGTTATGGATATTAGTAGGATTATTGTACCAGAGGAAGCAACGGTCCACCTAATCTGACTTTATTAGGTATAGGCAGTGGATGATAACAAAATAAACTGATGTGGTGCAACAACTTGCTGTTGTAATCCTTTGCAGTGAGAAAAAACTAAATTAAATGTGAGAGCACTGAGTGCAAATGAAAGACAAAATCGGGGGGTGGGTCGGGGGCGGAGGGTGTTATGTGTGTATACTGTATACATGTATGTGTTGTGAAGCAAAAAGATCTCTCACTCTAATGTTATCCACTCACAGAGCACTAATGATAATCAAGCTTCACTGCTCACTTTAGGCCAATCAAGGATGGGACACAAATAACCTAATGTTAGAATCATACCCCAGACCAAAGAGTCATGTCAATCTTGGTCTTCCCCAAAAATCCAGCTTAAATTCAACTTCCAAACTGTTTTTATTATTGGGGATTTGTCTTACATTAAAACGGCTTGGCTACAAATGCATGGCTCCTCCACAAAGAAGGTTAGCTTTAATCATTATTTGCCACACAACACCAGGTTTCTAGCACGGCACAGTATTGGTCAAATTGTGAAGGACACATTGCTTCCAACTAACCTTTTTGCTATACCTAAACTCAACATTAACCACACCTATGGTAATTGTTCTGTCTTCCCAACGATAGCCTGCTTAAATGACAGTGCAAAACCATTAATTGCACTATGCCTCAATAAACACAGCTTGGATAAAAATGCATGGGTTTTCTACACAGAAGAAGAGCCTTGACCATTATTTGCCCCAACTTAACACTAGGTTTCTAGCAGGGCACAGTATTGGTCAAATTGTGAAGTACACATTGCTTCCAAAGAACAATTTTTGATACCTAAACTAAACCTGATATCCTATTGCAAAGACTAGAGCACTTAGTTGGCATAAAGGGAACTGCTTTAGGCTGGTTTAGGTCCTATCTATCTGAATGCTCTCAGTTTGTGTGTGTCAACGATGAATCTTCCATGCAAACCAAAGTTAGCCATGGAGTGCCACAGGGCTCAGTGCTTGGACCTATTTTGTTCACATTATATATGCTTCCGTTAGGCAATATTATAAGGAATCACTCTGTACATTTTCACTGTTATGCGGATGATACTCAACCATATTTATCCATAAAGCCTGATGAAACCAATCATCTAAATAAAATTCAAGACTGCCTCAAGGACTTAAAAACGTGGATGACCTTACATTTTTTTATGTTAAACACGGCCAAAACTGAAGTTATTGTACTTGGCCCAAAGAATCTACGAAACAAACTATCTAAAGATATATTAACTATGGATGGCATTAATTTGGCCTCCAGTGAGACTGTAAGGAATCTTGGTGTTATATTTGATCAGGATTTATCTTTTAACGCCCACATAGAATTAATCTCAAGGACCGCCTTCTTTCATCTACGCAACATTGCAAAAATCAGGCATATCTTGCCTCAAAACGATGCAGAGAAACTAGTCCATGCATTTGTTACTTCAAGGCTGGATTATTGTAACTCTTTATTATCAGGGTGTACCAAAAAGTCAGTTAAGTTGCGAAAGTGAATAAGTCTATGTACTCTGGTCCTGCATTGCTAAATATTTTTGATGTCTTTGATGTGATGTCTGTTCTTTATTTGCAGCTCCCATTGTTATTAGGGTCTGAGACCTAGGTCGGCGAAGACCCTATTGAAATCGCTCGCGCAGCGAGCGATAAACCTGCGAAACACTTTTGACCCCCGCAACATATGTGAAAACTCACCAAATTTCGCACGCGCGTCAGAAGTGGTGAAAATTGCGATGTGTAATTGGTTCCGGAACTTTGCGTCAAAAATTGCGTAGGCCACGCCCACTTCCGTTTTTAACGTTAACTCCCCCCACTTTAACTTTCACGTAAACCACGAAACTCGCTACGCATATCTAGGGTGCGGAGACGAGCAAAAAAGCCTCTTGGAGGGGTATAAAATAACGTACAGCAAGTCGGCCATTTTGAATTTGGCGTTGGAAAAACGCGATTTATCGCGTTTTTCGTCCTCCGCACTTTAACGAACTCCTCCTAGGGACTTTATCCGTACGACTCCAAATTCGTCGGGTAGCTTCTCGAGAAATGGGCGATCTAAAGTTATCACGGAACTTTTTTTCTTTCGCACGGCGCAGCCGTGATTTGGCGCCAAAGTTCGCGTTCGCTCGATGCTAGGCCATCCTCTCGCCATGGAACACGATGATGTCATAATTCAAACTGACATGCTCAGAACGCCACCAAACTTCACGTGATGATTAACACTGCGGCCCTGAACAGCTCTACGTCAAATCCGATGTTACTTAATATGGCGTTACCATGGCAACGGATCCCTCGCCATAAAACACGGTGTCGCTGTAACTCCAATGGACACGGTCCCATCGTCCCCCAATCTTCACTTTTATATCACCGGTGAATGCCTCAACAGCTCTACATGAAATCTGAGATCTCATCGTATGCCGTTTCCATGGCAACGAATCCCTCGCCAAAAAACACGATGTCGCTGTAACTCCAATGGACACGGTCCCATCGTCCCCCAATCTTCACTTTTATATCACCGGTGAATGCCTCAACAGCTCTACATGAAATCTGAGATCTCATCGTATGCCGTTTCCATGGCAACGAATCCCTCGCCAAAAAACACGTGTTCTGTTAACTCAATGGAAAATCGTCCAAACGGCACCAGACTTCATATGATGGTGATGGTCAGGTCCTAAACAGCTCTATGCCAATTATGGGATGTCATCGTATGCCGTTTCCATGGCAACGCATCCCTCGCCATAAAACTCTATGTTGTCGTAAGTCAATGGAAAATCGTCCAAACGCACCAGACTTCAGACTATCATTAATGGTCCGGCCCTCAACAGCTCTAAGTCCATTATGGGATGTCATCATATGCCGTTGCCATGGCAACGCATCCCCGCCATAAAACCCAATGTTGTCTTAACTCAATGGAAAATGTCCAAACGGCACCAGATTCAGATGATGGCTAATGGTCCGGCCCTCAACAGCTCTAAGTCCATTATGGGATGTCATCATATGCCGTTTCCATGGCAACGCATCCCTCGCCATGAAACACGGTGTCACTGTTACTCTATGAAAATGTCCAAACGGCACCAGACTTCATATGATGGGTGATGGTCAGACCCTAAACAGCTCTATGCCAATTATGGGATGTCATCACATACCGTTTCCATGGCAACGCATCCCTCGCCAAAAACACGATGTTGTCGTAATTCAATGGAAAATCGTCCAAACGGCACCAGACTTCAGACTATCTAATGGTCCGGCCCTCAACAGCTCTAAGTCCATTATGGGATGTCATCATATGCCGTTTCCATGGCAACGAATCCCTCGCCAAAAAACACGTTGTTGTGTTAACTCAATGGAAAATCGTCCAAACGGCACCAGACTTCATATGATGGGTGATGGTCAGGCCCTAAACAGCTCTATGCCAATTATGGGATGTCATCATTGCCGTTTCCATGGCAACGCATCCCCCTCCATAAAACCCAATGTTGTCTTAACTCAATGGAAAATGGCCCAAACGGCACCAGATTCAGATGATGGCTAATGGTCCGGCCCTCAACAGCTCTAAGTCCATTATGGGATGTCATCATATGCCGTTTCCATGGCAACACATCCCCCGCCATGAAACACGGTGTCGCTGTTACTCTATGAAAATGGTCCAAACGGCACCAGACTTCACATGATGGCTAAGGGTCCGGCCCTCAACAGCTCTAAGTCCATTATGGGATGTCATCATATGCCGTTGCCATGGCAACGCATCCCCGCAATAAAACCCAATGTTGTCTTAACTCAATGGAAAATTGTCCAAACGGCACCAGACTTCAGATGACAGTTAATGGTCCGGCCCTCAACAGCTCTAACTCCATTATGGGGTGTTATCATATGCCGTTTCCATGGCAACGCATCCCTCGCCATAAAACACGGTGTTGTGTTAACTCCAATGGACACGGTCCCATCGTCCCCAATCTTCACTTTTATATCACCGGTTCATGCCTCAACAGCTCTACATGAAATCTGAGATCTCATCGTATGCCGTTTCCATGGCAACGAATCCCTCGCCAAAAAACACGATGATGTGTTAACTCCATGGAAAATTGTCCAAACGGCACAACACTTCAGATGACAGTTGATGGTCCGGCCCTCAACACCTCAATATGACAATAGTGAGTTTTCCTCAAAAGCTGTTGCCATGGCAACGCATCCCTCGCCGTTAAGCACGGTATTCCTATAACTCCTGTGTAAATGGTCAAAAAGTGTTCAAATTTCACATGTGTGCTAACGGTCAACCCCTCGAGACATATATGTGTCAGTTTTGAGATTTCGTCAAATCCCGTTGCCATGGTAACAAAATAGTCCCAGTGAAACACGGTTTTCTCATAACTCCAGTTAACATGCTCCAAACGGCCCAAAACTTCACAGGTTTGATGACGATTCAGCCCTCAACACATCTAGGCGTATTATGGGGTGTCATCAAATTCCGTTGCCATGGCGACATATCACTCGCCACAAACACAATGTTTATAATACTGCTGTAACTCCTAAATACATTGTCCGATCGGCCTGAAACTTCCCACGTTTGCCAACGGCCGAGTCCTCGAGACATCTGCCTGATGTCGACGTGCGGACAACAGCCTGCGGAGCGTCGAAGACCCGCTCAACGCTGCTCGCAGCTTTAATTGTTATTGTTATTATTAGGGTCTGAGACCTAGGTCGGCGAAGACCCTATTGAAATCGGTCGCGCAGCGACCGATAAACCTGCGAAACACACACACAAAACAGGGAAAACGACGGGCAAAAGCACAGAAAAGGTTCGGAAACCATGACGGGTGATAGGCCGCGCGAGCCCAGTCACGTGGGCAAAGCCCACGTGACTGCAACTCGCATGATTGATATCGGTAGGATCAATTTAGTCGCTCGCAACGCGAGCGATAACCATGCAAAACCCACACAAAACAGTGAAAAACGGGCAAAAGTGGCCTAAATCATGACAGTAGGTAGCCCACGCCGACCGACTCACATGGGCGCTCGCGCCCATGTGACTCGGCAATCCTAGGCCGTCCATAAACATGATTGATATCGGTCCGATTATTAGGGTCTGAGACCTAGGTCGGCGAAGACCCTATTGAAATCGGTCGCGCAGCGACCGATAAACCTGCGAAACACACACATAAAACAGGGAAAACGACGGGCCAAAGCGCAGAAAAGGTTCGGAAATCATGACGGGTGATAGGCCGCGCGAGCCCAGTCACGTGGGCGAAGCCCACGTGACTGCAACTCGCATGATTGATATCGGTAGGATCAATTTAGTCGCTCGCAACGCGAGCGATAACCATGCAAAACCCACACAAAACAGTGAAAAACACGGGCAAAAGCCCATCAAAAGTGGCCTAAATCATGACAGTAGGTTGCCCACGCCGACCTACTCACATGGGCGCTCGCGCCCATGTGAGTAGCCCCATGTTAACTCGGACATGATTGATATCGGTCCGATTATTAGGGTCTGAGACCTAGGTCGGCGAAGACCCTATTGAAATCGGTCGCGCAGCGACCGATAAACCCACACAAAACAGTGAAAAAGACGGGCAAAAGCCCATCAAAAGTGGCCTAAATCATGACAGTAGGTGGCCCACGCAAACCTAGTCACATGGGCGCTCGCGCCCATGTGACCTGGCCATCCTAGGCCGTCCATTTACATGATTGATATCGGTCCGATTATTAGGGTCTGAGACCTAGGTCGGCGAAGACCCTATTGAAATCGCTCGCGCAGCGAGCGATAAACCTGCGAAACACTTTTGACCCCCGCAACATATGTGAAAACTCACCAAATTTCGCACGCGCGTCAGAAGTGGTGAAAATTGCGATGTGTAATTGGTTCCGGAACTTTGCGTCAAAAATTGCGTAGGCCACGCCCACTTCCGTTTTTAACGTTAACTCCCCCCACTTTAACTTTCACGTAAACCCACGAAACTCGCTACGCATATCTAGGGTGCGGAGACGAGCAAAAAAGCCTCTTGGAGGGGTATAAAATAACGTACAGCAAGTCGGCCATTTTGAATTTGGCGTTGGAAAAACGCGATTTATCGCGTTTTTCGTCCTCCGCACTTTAACGAACTCCTCCTAGGGACTTTATCCGTACGACTCCAAATTCGTCGGGTAGCTTCTCGACAAATGGGAGATCTAAAGTTATCACGGAACTTTTTTTCTTTCGCACGGCGCAGCCGTGATTTGGCGCCAAAGTTCGCGTTCGCTCGATGCTAGGCCATCCCTCGCCATGGAACACGATGATGTTATAATTCAAACTGACATGCTCAGAACGCCACCAAACTTCACATGATGATTAACACTGCGGCCCTGAACAGCTCTACGTCAAATCTGATGTTACTTAATATGGCGTTACCATGGCAACGGATCCCTCGCCATAACACACGGTGTTGTGTTAACTCCAATGGACACGGTCCCATCGTCCCCCAATCTTCACTTTTATATCACCGGTTCATGCCTCAACAGCTCTACGTGAAATCTGAGATCTCATCGTATGCCGTTTCCATGGCAACGAATCCCTCGCCAAAAAACACGATGTTCTGTTAACTCTATGGAAAATCGTCCAAACGGCACCAGACTTCCTAACATGGGTGATGGTCAGGCCCTAAACAGCTCTATGCCAATTATGGGATGTCATCGTATGCCGTTTCCATGGCAACGCATCCATCGCCAAAAAACACCATGTTGTTGTAATTCAATGGAAAATCGCCCAAACGGCACCAGACTTCAGACTATCATTAATGGTCCGGCCCTCAACAGCTCTATGTCAATTATGGGGTGTCATCATATGCCGTTGCCATGGCAACGCATCCCTCGCCAAAAAACACGATGTTGTGTTAACTCAATGGAAAATCTTCAAAACGGCACCAGACTTCAGCTGATGTCTAATGGTCCGGCCCTCAACAGCTCTATGCCAATTATGGGATGTCATCATATGCCGTTTCCATGGCGACAGATCCCTCGCCATGAAACACGGTGTCACCGTTACTCCTATGAAAATGGTCCAAACGGCACCAGACTTCAGACTATCATTAATGGTCAGGCCTTCGACAGCTCTATGTCAATTAGGGGATGTCATCATATGCCGTTGCCATGGCGACAGATCCCTCGCCATACAACCCGGTGTCGTCGTAACTCAACGGAAAATGGTCCAAACGCCACCAGACTTCAGATGATGGCTACTGGTCCGGCCCTCGACAGCTCTACGCCAATTATGGGATGTCATCATATGCCGTTTCCATGGCAACGCATCCCCCGCCATAAAACCCAATGTTGTCTTAACTCAATGGAAAATTGTCCAAACGGCACCAGACTTCAGATGACAGTTAATGGTCCGGCCCTCAACACCTCAATATCACAATAGTGAGTTTTCCTCAAAAGCTGTTACCATGGCAACGGATCCCTCGCCATAAAACACGGTGTCGCTGTAACTCCTATGGACACGGTCCCATCGTCCCCCAATCTTCACTTTTATATCACCGGTTCATGCCTCAACAGCTCTACGTGAAATCTGAGATCTCATCGTATGCCGTTTCCATGGCAACGCATCCCCCGCCATAAAACCCAATGTTGTCTTAACTCAATGGAAAATCGTCAAAACGGCACCAGACTTCAGATGATGGCTACTGGTCCGGCTCCAACACCTCAATATGACAATAGTGAGTTTTCCTCAAAAGCTGTTGCCATGGTAACGCATCCCTCTTTTAAGCACGATATTGCTATAACTCCTGTTAAACGGTCAAAAACTGTTCAAACTTCACATTGTGCTAACGGTACAGCCCCCAAGACACGTATGTGTCAGTTTTGAGATTTCCTCAAATGTCCTTGCCATGGCAACACAATGCTCGCCATGAAACACGGTTTTCTCATATCTCAAAGGAAAACAATCCAAATGGCCACATACTTCACTTATGGTAAATACTACCACTACAATTTCCCAAAATGTATTTCCCTATAACTCCATAACTATTTTATTAGTGCAGTATGGATTAGCTGCTAAATATGCCCTCATGTTTGCCAATAAAACATTTTTAAATAGAAATGCTGTTGTAATGCAGGAAATACAAACCTTATTTTTTTATTAACAACATATTTCAACACAATAAAAATGAACTTCGCCCTCCCCATTGTGCCCTCCCAACTATACCAGCACAAAGTTTCATACTTTTTAGAGCAGACCCAAGACCCAACTTTTTAATATAGCTTATAACTGAATTGCATGTTATTCATATTTTATACTTACTTTATTGATATTTCTTGACAGTTTTGAGAGTTTTTTGGAAGCTTGTGTCAGTTGTATGAGATACTAATTAGTAATACTTTGATAATTATCATTATTATAGTAGTAAATAATATGATCTTTAATGTACATGCCAAAGAAACCAGCAGGACACCGCAGGGAATCGAACCCCATCCCAGTAAACTGGGAGTACCAATTACCAGTGCCTTTTGCTTTTCTAGGCTACATTGAAGGCAAAGCAAAACCTGCATTAGCAACAGCATATGAGTGACATCATTTAATATTGATGCATAATTTTACAAAATCTGTTTCCCTATGTGTGGATAAATGTTATTAGTGCAGTATGGAATATCTGCTAAATATGCCCTAATGTTTGCCAATAATTTTGTTATTAAAAATGCTGTTGTAATGCAGGAAAAAGAAACCTTATTTAGAACATATTGAACACAATAATTATGAACATATTGAACACAATAAAAATGAACTTCGCCCTCCCCAATGTGCCCTCCCAACTACACCAGCAGAGAGTGTTCATACTTTTAAGAACTGAAGACCTACCTTTTTAATATAACTTTTAACTTAATTGACTTTTTATTCCTATTTTCTGTATTTGTATTGTTTCTATTCGTTTTATTGTGTGTGTGTGTGAGAGATAAAGCCGCTAAAAATGAACTACCAGGTCCCACATACTTAAGACTAATTAAAAATGAATTACAGAATAAATATATAAATAATTCCTAACTATGAGACTGTTTCAATTTCAGGGAGAGGTTCAGATCTTTGCAGAGCTGGTAAAATTTGGTTTGGATTACTTAGCAGATGATAGGATCGAGGGACAGGGTGGGGCCAAACATTACGCCAAGGTACTGGGAGGTTTTAATAGAACACAAGGTCGAGGATGTGTCTTTTGGCGTGGGTCGGGAAGGTGAAGTGTTGGGTGACAGTAAAATTGTCTATTAGAGTAGAGAATTTGAATGACAGCTCGCAGGTGGGTGACTCCATAGTCATGTTAAGGTCGAAAAGTAGGGAGGATGAAGTTACTTTTGAGGAGTTAAGTGAGAGGAAGGAGGGATGTGGTTTAGGGGGCCGATAGATGAGGATAACTTTGAATGAGGAAGGGGCTTTGAAGATGATGAACTTGAGGGATGATACCTAAACAAATACCAAATTAAACCAGGGGGGGATGATACCTACAAACATACCAAATTAAACCAGGGGGGGATATTTGATTGAAAAAACTGATCAAATATATCCACAGACTGTAGAAGCGCATAATTTGGCACGATGAAACACAAGGTGAAGAAAAACACAGAATTTATACCTACATTTGCTTGACGTCTGAAGTTACTCTACCTCAGCAGTTGTGCAAAAGAACACAGAATCCCCTCATGATCACTGAAATAGGTGGGCAACACAGTTGATTCTACATCATACTGTGTTGTTTTCACATATACATGGTCAATTAATGTGCCCTTTTCGGTAGTGGGTTGTGTGACTTGCTGCACGTACCCTTTGTCTGTTACAAATTTGCAAATTGTTGATGTTTTTAAAATGTCATCATTGAAATCGCCCATCACAGCAATTGTGTCACCTAATAGATCTAACAAATCAAGTAATTTGCCTAAATGTTCTTTAAACAAAGACACGGGATATGATGGTGGTCTATAAATTACCGCAATTAATATGTCGTGAGACAAACAGTTGTACACTATACATTCTAAATTTACATCTGGCACTTGAAGAATACTAAATTCAATACTGTTTGCACTATATATGCCAACACCACCATGTTGTTGGTCTTGCAGAGCAACCAATGCTGGGTTCTCGCTGCTGTAAGATGCACTTCGAGAACAACTAGCAAATGTATAACCGCTGATGTTAATGTCGTCAAATGATGAGACAGCAGGCAGCCATGTCTCTGTAACAGCAATACAGTTAGGCTGCAAATGCTGTGTACAAAGGGTCAAATCTTCGACATGACGTGTCAAACTTTGCACATTTGTCAAAAACACAGTAAAATTGTCTGTGTGCAATTTGGGGTGGATCCTATCTTCACGTAGAAACTGAGGCATGCACTGAATTGCTTGCGTAACATTTGTTTTACAATAGATGGCATTAGGTTTAAAATCTTGAATGATTAAGCCTGATAAATTTGTAACACGACTTAATGCAACATATGCCTGTCCAGCAGCAAATATTTTTTTAAGTGACACCACAGCTCTATCAACAGTTATCCCTTGCACCTTATGTACTGTACAAGCCCAAGCCAGTTTCAGGGGAAATTGGCGACGCAACCCACCTTTAACGGTGACTCTATCCTCTTCTGGAAAAATTGGTGTACAGTTCACTAATTGACTTGATGCATTTGCAGAGTCTTTCCTGCGCTGTGCCCCAACTCTGTCATCGTCAAAATGGACGTACACAGTTTGTGGAAATCTTTCACCTTGTGAAATCACTATGTGTCTCACCGTGCCGCATACCCCGTTCACAAGCCCATCCGTCACGTCTATATTTTTGGTCAACATTACACGAGCATTTTCCCCAAGAACCAAACGTTCCGCTAAACATGTTTGATAGATGTTGGTGTGATGTCCATGTTTTAACTCAAGTTTTCCAGTTTTTCTGTTATGGCCAGTATCCTGAGCTTCTATTTCTACATGTTCCGGGCATGTTTTCAACAGTTGCACAAGATTATGATCATTAACCTGAGCGTTTGTGGGGAAAATGTGTAATGCTGAACTTTCTTCCCCTGTTTCACAGCTCTTCAACAAATCAATGTCACTAGCTGACAATGCTGTTTCTTTTGAGCGTGTTCTCAACCTATTTAGCAGTTCCGCAAAAACAATATCTTTCTGCCTGACTATTGTTTTAAGCTCTACAATGCTAAATAGGTTGTGCCACAGGTTAAATCCTACTTTCTCTACATACAAGGCATTTCCTTTCACTGGTGGCAGCTGGAAAAAATCTCCAACAACTACCACACTAACTCTACCAAATGGGGAATAATCATTACATTGTTTAATTTGACGTAATCTGCCGTGAATATATGCCATGAGTTTGTGATCGACCATGGATATTTCATCGACAATTAAAATTTGCACATTTCTATATTTGGCACGCAGACTATTTATTTTTTCCTCGCCTAAAGGTGTGTAGGGTAATTTTGCATTAACGCCAATGCTAAATGTGTTATGGATAGTTGCTGCGTCTAAATTGTATGCAGCAATTCCAGTTGGGGCAGTCAACAACACACACACAGAATCAGGGTTTTCACAGAGTGTTGAGAGCAACCTGGTTGTCTCATACTGCAGAGCCTTGATCAAATGGCTCTTTCCTGTCCCGGCACCGCCTGTTACAAATACGTGAAACGGGTCCGGATTTTTACCCGAGATTTTGTCTAAACACCATTGTCGTATTTGATAGAAAATAGACATTTGGGTTTCGTTTAGAGACCGAACTAATTTCAGCCCTTCGCATCTGCTCAAAATATTCTTTGTCTTTTCCAAATGGCCAATTTGCCGATTACTAACGGCAAGATCGGGAATAGCGTCTATTTGCTCCCCGTCTACGGTTTCAATTTGTTCCGCTCTTCTTTGCATTGAAGATTTTCCAATTCCTGTTCGGGGCACAGGTCACACCAAGCGTCTTCAAAATCTACATTACCGTCTAAAGACTCTTGGATCTTTTGTAATTCATCCGAATCAAGTTCAAACAAAGCTCTATTCGCGTCGACCACTGATTTCACCAGCTGTCTAGATCCATCAGCAAATCTAACTCGACCGCTCGTGTAGAAGTCTTCACACGTTTCCCAATTGTGTGGCTTTAACTGCTCGTCGATGCGATACGGCAGAAACAATTGAAAATTGCTGTAGAAAAATAATTCCGGAGACTTTGTTTTGGAAAATTTTGCATAACGCACAACTGCTGGTTTTGTTCGCGTTCTTTTAATAATAAACCCAAATGATTTTGGAGTTCGATGGCATTTTTGGAACTTTCACTCTGTGACATAACCCTGTATTCGGATGCGAATGTTGCCAAACACATATCATTAAAAACTGCGTCATTTGGCCGATTTCTGTAACGCTCAACAAAACCAATCATCCACATGTTGTCTGTGGTTAGACTATTTGAATCTGCCATCTGTTTTAACACACTTAATGGCCTACTTATTTTAACCGTATTTTTCCCTGTTGGCACAAATTGGACCAAGCGAGAGCATGTCTTCAGGGACATGTTTGTCAATCTGTAGACTGCCTCTTGTGCACACACATCTCGGTTGTGTAAATACACACTCCCTAACTTTTTAAATGCATCCTTGGCATCTAAATTGCCCTGCTGTGATGCTTCTTTATGTGCATTACCCAATAATAATCCCATTTCCTTTTCTGCCTTGGAGATGTAGGAAATTATATAGACAACACATGCATAGGCATTGACCACATACTGAATGTCCATATTGGCATTCCAGCATTTTAAGAGTGGTTTGCTGTATTGATTGATCCAGACTTCGCCAATTTGTCTTCTCAATACAACGTGTGTCTTTCTACCAACCAATTTGTAAGCAGCCTCGAAGATCGCTTGATTAATCCCCAGACTTTCAAATAATTGTTCCACGCTTTCAAATATTACATTTTCGTTTGAAAGAGCTAATTTGACGGAGTTCAGAATTTTAACTGCAAACTCCTTCTTCTCAATTTTTTCGGCCAAAGACTCTACTTTTACACACTCACATGGTGTCAAGTTACATTTACATTCGGCCAAACATTCATCTTCACTGCTGCGACATATAAATGTACTAGCGGTAGCTGGCCTGGGGAAATTAAATCGACAAACAGTGTTTTTTTTCTTACACGTTTTAGAGTGTCTTTTGGAATGCTGTTGCACAGATGTCACAATGTCCTTTAACGGCTCATCTTGTGATGGTAATTCACATGTCGCGTATTTGTCGATGAACTGAATCACCTCTTCATCTGTATTCTTATCAATTTTGGGTGCATTCTCAATCCAAAACAAGCAATGCACATGAGGTGAGCCACGCTGCTGAAATTCCACGCGATAGAAATAGTCTACAATCTTGCCAATTGGGTGTGAAGGGGACATAAGAACTTCTTTCAAAAAACAATTCCATCTATAGTCAAACATCCTCGCCGCTGTCACAGGATTACGACGCAAGAGTTCACATCTGTCTGCCCAATCTAAATCTTCAGCGGTCTGTGTTCTACCTTCATGTTTTAAAATAGTGTCCAGTAGATTTGTCCACCTAAGATCAGCCGAAGAGAATGAACAAAACCAGGTAGGCACACCAAGTTGACGCACACAAGCTAGGAGGTCATTCTGTGCGCGCTGCCAAAATGCTGGAGTACCTCTAATAGGTGAGAGAAAACGAAAGCCATCATCAAATTGCAACAGTTTTCTTATGGTTTCCTGATTCAACAAATTATCTTCTATCGGTTTGGATGGAAAGCCTGCTTTGCCTTTTCGCAATGCAATAGACACACTGGACAATACCTGTTGCACCTCAGACAAATACTGAGCATAAAAAATGTATTCTATATTTTGTGCAAACCTAACATCAGCATTTAAAACACGCATATTCAAATAGCGCTAATGTTATCTTGCGGGGCCTCGAATCATGGTAGGCGTTAATGCCCAGTGGGAACAATACAGGAAAGCATTTTGCTTCGTTGGAAATGTCTGCTAACAGCCTCACAGGACTATTACCCTCTGCTGGAGCGACATTTAATGTACTATCAAAATACTGATCCAACACTTCCTGTCCAATATCAACAGGCATCAGACATGTGTCCTGAAACATGCAATGCTGTTGCCTGTCGTGTAAAAGCTCATCGTCAACATTAGCATCAGACGTTTCGTTAGTTGGCAAATCCATCAAGGTCGAATCGTCTACAAAGTCATCATCCTGTTCCCTCCAAAACTCATAAGCAGAGCGTCATCAAGTTCCTCAACCTCGGGAACCCGTACAGGAATGCGTGAACTTTCTTTTGCAGGACTATTGTCTTCTGCTGGGGCCATGTTCAGTTCTCTATCTGAAAACTGATCCGCAATTTCCGGATCAGTTCCACAGCCATCAAATCCATGTCCTGAAACAAACATGGCTGTTCTTCAGCAGCCTCTGATGATGTTTCCTTGGTGTGGGTTTGTTCATTCTCTTCATCCTCCCTACGAAACTCGTTATACCAACTTTATTAAATTGAATATCCCTATAGTGCTTATTGTTTTTTTTAAATATTTCAATGCACGC
>JAAKFY010001069.1:1224381-1243045 GCA_011823955.1 Dissostichus mawsoni
TCAGTATAACCATGAAGTCGTCGGGCGACATGGGGAGATCTGGTGGCATTTAACCAAACCTAACCTAACCCTAACCCTAACCCTAACCGGTCCTTTACTTATCACAATTTAAATTACCTCCTCCCAAAACATTATGAGTCTCTGACCGTGGTTAGCCTGGCTACCGCGAAGAGTCCGTCTTGCTGTCAGAAGATGCTCCAGAACAACTGATATTTCTCATGAAGACCAGTGTGTAATCCGCAAGGATGACCTGGGTAGAGATTGTCAGTTGGGGTTTTGTTATTCTTCTAGAACAAAATCAACTGTTTGGGTGTCGCAGGCAACTCCGGCTGCCTTCGTCCCCTTTATTACAGACGCTTTGGGAGATCTAATATAGTTATTTATTGCAATTTAAATAGACCTTTTACCTGTTATTACAATCCAAACTAACTTAATACTAAATAATCGTTTACACTTTATAACTTAATCAACCTATCCTATACTCATTACAACTTAAATTAAATCCTCCCAAACATTATGAGTCTCTGGCCGTGGTTAACTTTGGAGAGTTTTTATCTGCGGTTAGAAAATACTCCAGAACAATTGATTCCTCACAACACCAGTGTGTAACCCGTAAGGGTGACCTGGTTGGAGATTGTCAGTTGGGGTTTTGTTATTTTCAGAACAAAACCAACTATCTGGTTTCGCAGGCAACTCCGGCTGCCTTCGTCCCTTCATCACAGACGTTTTGGGAGGCCCAATATAGTAATAACAGGATCATTATTATAATAATGATATTATTAACAACAATAATAATATTACAAATTTAAATATTCTACTCATCAATATATCTAGTACCTGACCTTTAAGCTAACCCTAAACTTAACCTTTCGGGCTTAGATACTTAAAACTTAAATTTAAAATCCATCATTTAATGGACCATCTTTCCCTGGGTTTGACCTCTAACCTTAACCATTCTGACTCTTTA
This sequence comes from Dissostichus mawsoni, assembly GCA_011823955.1. Lineage (NCBI taxonomy): Eukaryota > Metazoa > Chordata > Actinopteri > Perciformes > Nototheniidae > Dissostichus > Dissostichus mawsoni. The sequence continues at coordinate 1,225,349 of JAAKFY010001069.1, forward strand.
CCTAACCCTAACCACATTCTCTCCCCTCCTTTTCATTCTGCCCTCTCTATTCCCTGGCCCTCACACTTCCGCGCGCCTCTGGGTAACTCCTCTGGTGAACTCCCGGAACGGTCACAGGCCGGTCAGAGACAGCCATTCTGCAGGGGCAAGGTGTCCGCCGTTTTGTTACAGCTAGCCCCCCCGTCTCTGTATTCATACTTAACTCACCTTACCCTTACCCTTAAGTTGTATAGTATTCACTTTACACCTTTCATATTTATGACTCAGTCATGATACTAAGACTAGGGTAGGCGCCGGCACGTCCTCTACGGCCCGTGCATTCCTTGGATCTCTGTATAACCATGAAGTCGTCGGGCGACATGGGGAGATCTGGTGGCATTTAACCAAACCTAACCCTAACCCTAACCCTAACCCTAACCCTAACCCTATTTAACCTGTAATTACAATCCAAACTAGCTTAATACCAAATAATCGTTTACACCTTATAAATTAATCAACCTATCCTATATCATTACAACTTAAATTAACTCCTCCCAACATTATGAGTCTCTGGCCGTGGTTAGCTTGGCTACCGCGAAGAGTCCGTCTCTGCTGTCAGAAGATGCTCCAGAGCAACTGATATTTCTCATGAAGACCAGTGTGTAAGCCGCAAGGGTGACCTGGGTGGAGATTGTCAGTTGGGGTTTTGTTATTCTTCGAGAACAAAACCAACTGTTTGGTGGTCGCAGGCAACTCCGGCTGCCTTCGTCCCCTTTATTACAGACGTTTTGGGAGATCTAATGTAGTTATTTATTACAATTTAAAATAGACCTTTTACCGGTTATTACAATCCAAACTAACTTAATACCAAATAATCGTTTACACCTTATAAATTAATCAACCTATCCTATACTCATTACTACTTAAATTAAATCCTCCCAAACATTATGAGTCTCTGGCCGTGGTTAGCCTGGCTACCGCGAAGAGTCCGTCTCTGCTGTCAGAAGATGCTCCAGAACAACTGATATTTCTCATGAAGACCAGTGTGTAATCCGCAAGGGTGACCTGGGTGGAGATTGTCAGTTGGGGTTTTGTTATTCTTCTAGAACAAAACCAACGGTTGGGTTTCGCAGGCAACTCCGGCTGCCTTCGTCCCCTTTATTACAGACGTTTTGGGAGATCTAATGTAGTTATTTATTGCAATTTAAAATAGACCTTTTACCTGTTATTACAATCCAAACTAACTTAATACCAAATAATCGTTTACACTTTATAACTTAATCAACCTATCCTATACTCATTACAACTTAAATCCTCCCAAACATTATGAGTCTCTGGCCGTGGTTAACTTTGGAGAGTTTTTATCTGCGGTCAGAAAATACTCCAGACCAATTGATTCTTCACAACACCAGTGTGTAACCCGTAAGGGTGACCTGGTTGGAGATTGTCAATTGGGGTTTTTGTTATTCTTCTAGAACAAAACCAACTATCTGGGGTTCGCAGGCAACTCCGGCTGCCTTCGTCCCCTTCATTACAGACGTTTTGGGAGGCCCAATGTAGTAATAACAGGATCATTATTATAATAATGATATTATTAACAATAATAATAATAATAAAATATTAAAACCTAACATATTCTACTCATCAATATATCTAGTACCTGACCTTTAAGCTAACCCTAAACATAACCTTTCGGGCTAAGATGCCTAAACTTAAATTTGAAGTCCATCCTTTAATGGACCATCTTGCCCTGGGTCTGACCTCTGACTGGCTTTCTCACCTAATCCTAAAATGTCGGATCTATCAATACGTCTACCACTTGACCTTTGATCTGACCACTAAAACCTAACCAATCGAGCTTTGCTGCCTCAACCTAAGTGCCTAACCCTAATCCTACGTCCTATTCATCAATAGGTCTAATACCTGACCTTTAATCTAATCCTAAACCTAACCAATCAGGATCTTCTGCCTAATCCTAAATTGAATATCCATCAATAAACCTACAATCTTACCCTTAGTTTAACCACTAACCCTAACCACTCTGGTTCCTTACCTAATCCTAAAATGCATCTCCACAAATAGCTATACTGCCTGACTTTCAGTTCAAACCACTAAAATTAACTAATGGTACACTGTTACCTAAATCTCAAAACTCGAGATTAATTTATAGAACCACATTCTCGCTACTTACTTTTTCATTCTGCTCTTTTTCCAACCCATTTCTGGCCGAGCCTCTCTGGGGATGACGTAAGGAAACGGGTCTTAAACAGATACAGCCATTGCGGCAAGGGGAGGCATCCGCGGTAACCACCGCTACCCTCCTCGTCTCTGTCCTTCAAGCTTATACCACCCTGTCTACTGTACACCTTTACATATTTATGACTCAGTCGTGATGCTAAGCTAGGGTAAGAGCCGACACGTCATCTATGGCCCGTGCCTTTCCTTGGATCTCTGTATAACCATGAAGTCGTCGGGCGACATGGGGAGATCTGGTGGCCCTTACCTAACCTAACCCTAACCCTAACCCTAACCCTAACCCTACGTCCTATTCATCAATAGGTCTAATACCTGACCTTTAATCTAATCCTAAACCTAACCAATCAGGATCTTCTGCCTAATCCTAAATTGAATATCCATCAATAAACCTACAATCTTACCCTTAGTTTAACCACTAACCCTAACCACTCTGGTTCCTTACCTAATCCTAAATGCATCTCCACAAATAGCTATACTGCCTGACTTTCAGTTCAAACCACTAAAATTAGCTAATGGTACACTGTTACCTAAATCTCAAAACTCGAGATTAATTTATAGAACCACATTCTCGCTACTTACTTTTTCATTCTGCTCTTTTTCCAACCCATTTCTGGCCGAGCCTCTCTGGGGATGACGTAAGGAAACGGGTCTTAAACAGATACAGCCATTGCGGCAAGGGGAGGCATCCGCGGTAACCACCGCTACCCTCCTCGTCTCTGTCCTTCAAGCTTATACCACCCTGTCTACTGTACACCTTTACATATTTATGACTCAGTCGTGATGCTAAGCTAGGGTAAGAGCCGACACGTCATCTATGGCCCGTGCCTTTCCTTGGATCTCTGTATAACCATGAAGTCGTCGGGCGACATGGGGAGATCTGGTGGCCCTTACCTAACCTAACCCTAACCCTAACCCTAACCCTAACCCCTAACCCTAACCCTAACCCCAACCCTAACCCTAACCCTAACCCTAACCCCTAACCCTAACCCCTAACCCTAACCCTAACCCCTAACCCTAACCCTAACCCTAACCTTTCGGGCTTAGATACTTAAAACTTAAATTTTAAATCCATCATTTAATGGACCATCTTTCCCTGGGTTTGACCTCTAACCTTAACCATTCTGACTCTTTACCTAACCCTAACCACATTCTCTCCCCTCCTTTTCATTCTGCCCTCTCTATTCCCTGGCCCCTCACACTTCCGCGCGCCTCTGGGTAACTCCTCTGGTGAACTCCCGGAACGGTCACAGGCCGGTCAGAGACAGCCATTCTGCAGGGGCAAGGTGTCCGCCGTTTTGTTACAGCTAGCCCCCCCGTCTCTGTATATTCATACTTAACTCCCTTACCCTTACCCTTAAGTTGTATAGTATTCACTTTACACCTTTCATATTTATGACTCAGTCATGATACTAAGACTAGGGTAGGCGCCGGCACGTCCTCTACGGCCCGTGCATTTCCTTGGATCTCTGTATAACCATGAAGTCGTCGGGCGACATGGGGAGATCTGGTGGCATTTAACCAAACCTAACCCAGCCAGTGCCTGGAGAAACGGGGGACCTGCGCCGAATTGAGGTATCATTGACTGAGCCGCTCGTTTTCTTTTCCATCACTTAAGACTTTTTCTTCCGAGCCATGGTGTAACCTGCATGGGTGACCTGGTTGGGATCTTCAGGTTGGGTTTGGTCACTGACAGGGTTAAGATGGTCTATTTCCCAAAACGGTACAAACAACAGCTACTCTAAAGGCAGACTATTTAATACCTCTAATTTAATGTCCAAACAACAGCTGTTCTGAAGGCGGACTATTTTATTCTATTTAGACCTTCTGTAAGTTGCAACTCCCGTAATTAACTAGTAAACACAATTTTCGGATCATCTATTTGGGGGACAAAAAACTCTATCACACTTAGCACGTAACCTTTAATCTGACCCCTAAAACTTACCAGTTGGGCTTAGATGCCTGGACCTACCTCTAATATCCATCAATTAGGAGACCATCTTACCCGTAGTTTTATACTCTCTTACTCTTTTTCATTATATAGAATTACTTACATCTTTCTTCTCGATATTTTTTTCGCAGATCTTACAATTTTCAATAGGACCCTAATGGATTCGATGGAATCCCACCTATTGGCCAGGACCATGCTCAGTCTAATGTACTAACTACCAAATGCTAGAGGCTAATTTTTGGAAAAGGATACACGCAAGGATACAACAAAGCAAAAATACCTCTAAAAAACCAATGCTAATTTTTAGGCTACATGCTAAGCTACGTGCTATTGCTAGGAACACAGGCAGAAGCACAACGATGCTAAAAATAACAAAAACATATCTAAAAAACCAATACTAATTTTTAGGCTACATGCTAAGCTACGTGCTATTGCTAGGAACACAGGCAGAGGCACAACGATGCTAAAAATAACAAAAACATCTAAAAAACCAATGAAATTTTTAGGCTACATGCTAAGCTACGTGCTATTGCTAGAACACAGGCAGAGGCACAACGATGCTAAAAATAACAAAACATATCTAAAAAACAATGCTAATTTTAGGCTACATGCTAAGCTACGTGCTATTGCTAGGAACACAGGCAGAGGCACAACGATGCTAAAAATAACAAAAACATCTCTAAAAAACCAATGCAAATTTTTAGGCTACATGCTAAGCTACGTGCTATCGCTAGCAACATAGACAGAGGCACTACGATGCTAAAAATAACAAAAACATCTCTAAAAAACTAATGCTAACTTTAATGCTACATGCTAAGCTATTGCTAATGCTAACGGATGATGTCACATCCGGTTTGGGAGAGGTAGTACCACCATCTGACCACAGGACCCATCGTATCAACCTAAATAGGAAAATTGCAGTACAGCCATTTGGCCACAAAAACATTACATTGAAACCATACACTTCCTGGTTTTTCAGAGTATTTCCCATGATGCCATGGGGGAGGAATTATGAGGGTTTAAAACGATTTAAAACGGTTGAAAATTAACGAAATTAACATAATTTTTGATTGCAAACTTAATAAATAATATTGGAGAACGAGGTATCATCTTTAAAATAGCATTTTTCCCAAATATAAAATTTCATACTAAACCACGACTCAATGGTATTGGCCCACACATGACTACCCTGGCGTTTTCAGCACAGAAGCACCACGAATTGACTGAGCTCTGCCTTAGGGTAAGTTCCTTCTTTTCGTAGCTTGGTCAAAGCTAGCATTTGGGGATTGGTAACCCTGGGGAATCAGTGTCTGGAGACTTTGTCTTGGCTGATTCTCTCTGTGTGTGTTGCTCGGGACGTATGTGCCATACAAACACACACAGCTCATGCTCTGTGGAAGGAAAACGGAAAGGGGCGTGGCTAGCATTTGGGGGTTGATAACCCTGGGGAATCAGTGTCTGGAGGCTTTGTCTTGGCTGATTTTCTCTGTGTGTGTTGCTCGGGACGTATGTGCCATACAAACACACACAGCTCATGCTCTGTGAAAGGAAAACGGAAAGGGGCGGGACTAGTGCGGCAAATCTCCGGTTCCCTAGGTCGGACCTCGATTTACCATGGCTGGTGAGGTGAGCTTCGGTTTTTTCGGTGGGGCGGTGCTCTGGCACGGCTGTTATCGATCGGACCTGGTTCCCCCAGCAAGTTGGGACGAGCTCTGTACTAAAGTGACCTATCCCTCGGTCGGACCTCGGTCTGCCGTGGCTGATACGGGGAGGCGACTCTGTCCAAATAGGCGGTGCTTTGGCGCAGCTGATGTTGGTTGGGCTCGGCTCCCCCAGGCCGGTGAGATCTTGTCTGGACTGGTGCGGTACGTGTCTCGGTCGGACCTCGGTCTGCCACGGCTGATACGGGGAGGTGTGGTTCCTTTCAATTAGGCGGTGCCCCATCACTGCTGATATTGGTGGAGCCCGGTTCCCCCGGCTTGGCGGGGCCTGGTCTGAGCGGGTACGGTAGGTCCCTCAGTCTGACCTCGGTCTACCGTGGCTGATACGGGGAGGTGTGGTTCTTTTCGATTAAGCGGTGCCCCCATCACAGCTGATATCGATTGAGCCCGGTTCCCCCGGCTTAACGTAACCTTGTCTGTACTGTGGCGATACATCTCCGGTTCTCCCGGTGAGGCAGTGCTTTGTCACGGCTGGCGCTGGGGGACCGGTTCTTGGATAAGAGCACCGTTCTTCTTCAGGCCCAACTGACTTGATTCTGGGGAAGCCAGAAATGGTGCAAACGATTGGTTTCAAGTGGGTTGGGTGGTAAGTATGCGGCCCCTTTGGGTTCCACTCGGAACAGCACGCAAAGTGGGTGGTCCAGGCTCTCAGGACATTAAACGTAGCCAAGTCTTCTACGGGGTTAGACCCACCATTGCAGCAGCCCATTTTACACCACACACGTTTAGTTTTATTTCAATTCCCCTTTAATAATTATTTCCCCTTTTTAGATCCAACTTTAGGTAGAAACATCGTCCACTAGTCCATTTTAGGGACTAGCCTTGGATACAACGGGACCTAGCACTTTTGATTCTTCTGATGACACGTCCTCTAGTCTATTTAGAGACTAGCCGTAGGATGCAACGGGACCTAACACCTCTGTCTTTTCTCAGGTTTAATTCATTTTTATAGTTAAATGATAATTCATAAAAACTAGTTGGACTAAAAAAACAAAATTAATATTAAAACTATTTATAAACAATTTAACAAAAAAATAGATATTTTACAACTTAAATATTGGTCATATCTCTAAAAATCTAAACTAGTCAATAAATAATTAATCTTTACAACTCATAGTTACCATTATAACAAAATTATTATTGAAACTAGTTAAACAATTTAACAAAGGAATTGATAAATAACACGTTTTAATAATTTTACATTTCTTAATCTTTAACAAATTAAAGATAAATGCTTTTCTACAACTCATAGTTTTCATAAAAACAATATTTATCAAAATAAGGATACCGTTCTTTTTGCTTCCACATAGTTCGTTCTTAAGCTTCTAAAGTCAGAACAACTAATTAATACAACAACTGAGCCTTCTTTTCACTGGATCCGTCCGGGTCATGGTCGTGGGGTTCTGGTCTATTGACCCACTCTTTCTCTACGCTTAGATTCACTGACTTGACCAACCTACCAGTCCTTTTCTACTCCCCTAGTTGGGATCAATTGAAAAATAATAACACACTACCGGGGACTTGATCAACCTCGGCGGGGCCACCCTGGGGTGAGGGTGTCTGGTGATAATGGCCGAAACACCCGATGATCTCTGGGTCCACTACTGAGGATGTGTTTTAAACAAAAGACATAAAGGACTATTTTGTTCCCCAAATACCCCTATTTTGGAGGATAAAACAACAACTGACTACCTCTCACTAAGGGAATTTTACCATTTGCTCTACGTATCGTAACCCTCTTGGTTTTATGCAGACTGCCAATTATTGTAACTACTGAAACTGGATCTTGCATGTAAACCCAATTCTCGGATCATTATAACCATAGAATACGGATCACTTAACCTAACTATTATAAAAATATTTTAAATATAATTCTCTATTTTACTCACCAATAGGTCTAATATCTGACCTCTAATCTAACCCTAATCTTAACTCAATTAGGGGATCATTTATACCAAATAAAACGGATCACTTAACCTAAACTGCTCTGACTTTCTTACCTAATCCTAATCTTAAACAACTAAAAATTCTCATTCAGAGATCAATATTTAAAAATAGTCCTTTCATCTACCTCACCTCTTTCCTTTCTAGTCTAAACCTTTGCCCTCTCGGATCCCTCTAGATCCTTGACATGGGGCATTGGTTACCAGAGGGAGGGTACCCACCGTGTATGCAACATACCTCCATACCTCTCACCAACTCCAATTCTACTCCTCATCCCTTTTATCTATCTCTTTCCAAACCTTTCCCCTCTCGGACCTCTCGGGGTTCCGTCCAGAGGGGAACAGGTTAACAGAGAGGCCTAGCCCGGCCGGGGAGTGTGGGACGTAGCCACTGACCCACTCCTTACCTCTCACCCATTCCAATTAAGGTTCCAGTGGGGACCTTTTCCTCTTTCTTTTAAATAGAATTCTCTATCTTACTCCTCAATAAGTTTAATATCTGACCTCTAATCTAACCCTAACCCAATTATCGGATCATTTAGACCAAATAAAACGGATCACTTAGCCTAAACTGTTCTGGCTTTCTCACCTAATCCTAAAAATGTCGGATTTATCAATACATCTACCATTTGACCTTTGATCTGACCACTAAACCTAACCAATCAAACTTTGTTGCCTAAACCTAATTGACTAAACCCTAATCCTGCGTCTTGTTCATCAATAAGTTTAATACCTGACCTTTAATCTGACCCTAAACATAACCAGTCAGGCTCTTCTGCCTAATCCTAAATTGAATTTCCATCTATAAACCTACAATCTTACCCTTAATTTAACCACTAACCATAACCACTCTGGCTCCTTGCCTAATCCTAAAATGCATCTCCACAAATAGCTATACTATCTGACTTTCGGTTTAAACCACTAAAAATAACTAATGGTACACTTTTCCATCTCAAAACTTGAAATAAATGTTTATAACCACATTCTCTCTACTCACTTTTTCCTTCTGCTCTCTCCACTCCTGACCCCTTTACTTCCCGAGCCCCTAGGATTAAAACTGGACTGAAAAATCCACAAATAGCCTATTTATTGAAATTTAAAATAGACTATTTAACCTGTAATTACAATCCAAACTAGCTTAATACCAAATAATCGTTTACACCTTATAAATTAATCAACCTATCCTATACTCATTACTACTTAAATTAAATCCTCCCAAACATCATGAGTCTCTGGCCGTGGTTAGCCTGGCTACCGCGAAGAGTCCGTCTCTGCTGTCGGAAGATGCTCCAGAACAACTGATATTTCTCATGAAGACCAGTTTGTAATCCGCAAGGGTGACCTGGGTGGAGATTATCAGTTGGGGTTTTGTTATTCCTCTAGAACAAAACCAACTGTTTGGGTTTCGCAGGCAACTCCGGCTGCCTTCGTCCCCTTTATTACAGACGTTTTGGGAGATCTAATGTAGTTATTTATTGCAATTTAAAATAGACCTTTTACCTGTTATTACAATCCAAACTAACTTAATACCAAATAATCGTTTACACTTTATAACTTAATCAACGTATCCTATACTCATTACAATTTAAATTAAATCCTCCCAAACATTATGAGTCTCTGGCCGTGGTTAACTTTGGAGAGTTTTTATCTGCGGTCAGAAAATACTCCTGAACAACTGATTCCTCACAACACCAGTGTGTAACCCGCAAGGGTGACCTGGTTGGAGATTGTCAGTTGGGGTTTTTGTTATTCTTCTAGAACAAAACCAACTATCTGGGGTTCGCAGGCAACTCCGGCTGCCTTCGTCCCCTTCATTACAGACGTTTTGGGAGACCTAATGTAATCATTTATTATCGTTCAAAATAGACCTTTCACTTGTTATTACAATCCATACTAATTTAATACCAAATAATCGTTCACATCTTATAGCTTAATCAACCTATCCTATACTCATTACAACTTAAATCAAACTCCTCCCAAACATTATGAGTCTCTGGCCGTGGTTAGCCTGGCTACCGCGAAGAGTCCGTCTCTGCTGTCAGAAGATGCTCCAGAACAACTGATATTCTCATGAAGACCAGTGTGTAATCCGCAAGGTGACCTGGGTGGAGATTGTCAGTTGGGGTTTTGTTATTCTTCTAGAACAAAACCAACGGTTTGGGTTTCGCAGGCAACTCCGGCTGCCTTCGTCCCCTTTATTACAGACGTTTGGGAGATCTAATGTAGTTATTTATTGCAATTTAAAATAGACCTTTTAACTGTTATTACAATCCAAACTAAACTTAATACCAAATAATCGTTTAAACCTTATAATCAATAAATCTAGTACCTGACCTTTAATCTGACCCTAAACATAACCAGTCAGGCTCTTCTGCCTAATCCTAAAATGCATCTCCACAAATAGCTATACTATCTGACTTTCGGTTCAAACCACTAAAATTAACTAATGATACAATTTTACCTATCTCAAAACTTGAACTAAATTTATAAAACCACATTCTCTCTACTCACTTTTTCATTCTGCTCTTTTTCCGACCCCTTTCCGGATCGAGCTCCTTTGGGAATGACGAAAGGAAACGGGTTAAAAACAGATACGGCCATTGCGGCAAGGGGAGGCATCCGCTGGTAACCACCGCTAACCTCCTCGTCTCTGTCCTTCAAGCTTATACCACCCTGTCTACTGTACACCTTTACATATTTATGACTCAGTCGTGATACTAAGCTAGGGTAAGAGCCGACACGTCATCTATGGCCCGTGCCTTTCCTTGGATCTCTGTATAACCATGAAGTCGTCGGGCGACATGGGGAGATCTGGTGGCCTCCTAACCCTAACCTAACCCTAACCCTAACCCTAACCCAACCTAACCCTCTAACCCTAACCTAACCTAACCCTATTGATTACGGAACTCACCTAAAATGGATGACTGGAGACTGGTGCGATATGGCAGGCCTCGCGATAGGCCATGCCAACGTATCCATTTCCCAAATCAAAATAGAGACACAGAAACAATGCAGCACCGCACCTACGCGAGTGTAGTGGGATCACCTTCCCGGACGGGAAGCAGATCTGGCGGGGGGGAAATAAGATCCAGACGTGGGAATTATCCCTCTCCCAGACGTGATCGCTATAACAACAGCAATAATTACAACAATAATTACTATAGACCAAGACCACAGTATACCCATCCACAGAGGTTTGTCGAAAGGCCACCGAGACGGGTAGGCTGGACATCACAGAATGACAGGAACGCGCCGCGATTCCCCAGCTATCCCCCTGTGCGTGGAACAAAAATTACAAATAGGGACAACCAACCAAAACATGACACACACAACATTTAGGACAACAGATCAGAAAAATATACAACCTATTGAGACAGGTACATCATCTCAATAATGTATCAGTCAAAGGGAAACAGGGCAACAACAAAAAAAACCCATCACCTTTACCAGACTGATTGATTATCTACAAAATGTTATCACACCAGTGTCCATGACCAATAAAACAAAGGAATTACTAAAGGGCAACGCAGAAAACTGGGCGTACACCACACAATTGATTCTGGAAGACCATTACGTGAAGGGCGTACAGCAGAGCCTCAAAGAGCTCGAGACCATCATGACCTCTGACTGGCGGGTGAATTTGAAGTGGCCATTAGATGGGCCAAAAAGAAATTCAAAGATAGGATGACGGAAGAGACCATTGACAAAACAGAGGCTCTTCTGGTATCTTTGCCTAAAGAAAAAGCATCTACAGTGGAAAATACCAACAACCCACCTGACATGAACGACCATGCCTCACAGAGTATAACTCCCTCTGAGAATGAACAGCATCTCTCATTAGGGGGCTTTCCATCTCTGGAGAGAGCAAATGGGGAACATCACCCGGGCCAAGAGAAGGAGACCAGGCTTGGTCTCCTCTGAGACCCCAAATGGGGACATCCCTAAGGACAGACGCAAAAAAAAGACCAAGAAGAAGAACATTCGTGTCATTGACGAAGATGACTCCATTGATCTCTCACTGCATGAAGTGGACCGCTTAGAACAGTCGTCCAACTCTGAGGCAGACGAAGGTGCATCCCAGGAGACCCCCACAGAGGAACCTGACGAGATAGAGGAAGATTACACAAACGGTCAATTACCACACACAGCAGATGATCCGGAGGAGATACAACCCGGGCAAAAAACCCACAGACATTCTAACACCAAGAAGAAAATGGTTGACTGGAAAATCATTGTCCAAAAGAAACTGTTGATTATCGGAGACTCTAATCTAGCCAGAATACCTGCATTCGATAATCCTGACCTCCAGATAGATAGTTATCCAGGGGCAAATTTCAGACACATTGAATTCATTTTGTCCAAAATAAAGCCCACAGCATCAGTTGATAAGGTTATCCTTTCAGTAGGACTGAACAATAAAGAACAAAAGCCCAAAGAAACATCCATAAAACCACTCCAAAAAGTCCTCAGGATGGGCAAGCTTAAGTTCCCAGCCGCTGAAATCTTGATCCCAATCATCAACTACTCCAAGAACCTTCCACAGAAGGATCAGGAGAACCTCGATACCATCAATGCACATATCAGGGCTCATATGCCTTTTCTGCCACCATTACCTAGGAAGGACTTTGAAACAGATTCTGACAATATTCACTGGACAGCACTAACGGCCAAGGCCATACTACAGTTTTGGTCTACTAAGTTAACTTCTGAGCCCGTTAAAACCAATCTTCCAGTATGGGCCATTCAAAAATCTAAAAACTATTGGATACGGAGTATCAATTACAAACGAAAACACTGTAATAACCTCTAAACACAGAAAAACGACAGAGAACACAGACACTACCTTTAAAAATGTGGTTATTTTGGCAAAACATTTTAAACCAACATTAAAACATTTACAATTATTAAATAAGGGACTTACCTTCATACCTACTGTCAAAGTTCATAAAAACCAGAAGGCACAGATGATGTTGGACATGCAAGCTTACCATAGGAGGCTCAAATTAGCAGCCTATTTTGAAGGGAAAACAAACAGACCACATTTACCCTTTGTTCCTCACTCTAATTGGACACCAAAGTTAGGATCATTACCACCATCAATTAGGTCCTTAATAAGGGCAGACACATATGCCACCAAACTTTTCCACTGGGAAATTAGGGACAAAATCAATTTATCACGAGAAGAGACTGCAGCTTTAAAACAATTACAAATGAATAAACATATTGTTATGAAACCAGCAGACAAAGGTAGTGCTGTCGTCATCCTGGATAGAGAACAATATATATGGGAGGCTGAAAGACAATTGAATAATTCAATTAATTATAAGAAACTTGACAAATACATTTTCCCTGAAACAATTCCAATGGTCACACAAATTGTCCACCAAATGTATACGGAAGGTTTTATTAATCACAAGCAAAAATTATACCTTCAAGGCAATACAAATCCACGCCCCAGACGGTTTTACTTATTGCCAAAAATACACAAGGAAGCTGCAAATTGGAGTAAACCCTTTGAAATACCACCTGGATGCCCCATCGTGTCAGATTGTAATAGTGAAACATATGCAACTGCAGCATTTATTGAACATCATTTAAATCCCATTTCAAATAAACATCCAAGTTATATCAGGGATACGTATGATTTTCTGGAAAAAATAAAAAATCTTCACTTACCTGCAAATTCCATGCTCTTCACTATTGACGTGGATAGCCTTTATACCAATATTGAAACCAATCAGGTACTGAAGCAATCCAAAAATGGTTTAAGAGATATCCGGTTACCAAAAGGCCAGACGGACACTTAATTAAACTGTTGGAGATACATTTATTAAGGAATGATTTCGAATTTAATGACCAAATTTACTTACAAATTAGTGGAACGGCCATGGGAAAAAGGTTTGCACCCTCTTACGCAAACATCTTTATGGCAGACTGGGAAGAATCACGCTAGCCTTATCACCACTCAAACCTCTCCACTACTATAGATTCTTGGACGACATTTGGGGCATTTGGACTCATTCCAAAGCAGAATTTGAACAATTTATTGGATTGTTAAACACCCAACATCCAACCATTAAAGTCAAGTACGTTACAGACGACAATTCAGTCAATTTCTTAGATGTTGTGACTTTTAAAGGGTTACAATTCATGAATAACGGAGAATTAGATTTCAAAGTCTACTTCAAAGACACAGACACACACGCACTGCTTTGGAAAAATAGTTTTCATCCTCAACATACTTATAAGGGAATTATCAGATCCCAATTACTCCGTTTTCACAAAATATGTAGTACCGTACAAGATTTCCAGGCTGCTACACGGACCTTATTTCAAGCTCTCCGGAAACGAGGATATTCTCGTTCCTTCGTACGTAATATATTAAAAACCTTATTTAATCCCAAACGAGGTACAGAGGAAAACAAACCAAACATTATTCCCATTATTACAACTTACTCCAAACAGAGCATGGGTTTGACTCACATTCTTAAGAGAGAGTTACCTGTTATCAACTTGTAAAAAAAAAACAAATTACCTCGGTTTGGCCTCTGGATTTGTTTGCCTACTATTTTTGCATATTCTGTGAATGATACTTCATGTAGGCTACAAGACCACGTCTATTGTCCCCTCCCTTTTGAATTGTTTGCCTAGCAACTGATTGTTTACCTGTGTACCCAACTTTTCTGTGCTTTTTTTTCAACTATAGGCCCCCTCACACATTATTGTAGGTCCAGTTTAATATTCAACAGAGCTTCATTTAAACATTATGTAGTAGGGGTCCCTGCTCCGTCTCTCTATCAGCCAGGTGTCCCTGGGCTGAAAAATGTTGAAGACCCCTTTCTTAGATATATTATTATGTGATGCATTGATGCATCACATACTGTTACCATACTGTCATATTATTATTATATATTATTATTCAGCCACTTGTCCTAAGCTTTTCAAAGCCCGCAGTTTTGACCCAATCGATTCCATTCCAGTGCACACATGTCTTGGGTATTGCAATCCGTTAAATGTCTGTGCGGCCTGAGTATAACAAAATAATGTTAGCAATGACACACATCTCACACCTCTTCAGTTGTATTTTATTGAGTCATACATAACTGGAAGAGTACAGTGACACCAATGACATCAACACAAAACTCAGTCTAACCTGCTTTGGACATGAACTTGGTGCTTATAGGAATCCTTGATAAAAAGCTATTAGCCTGCTCCACTTCTTCTCCCATGGTGTATGCTGCACCAGCTTGGAAGCTTCCACTCCACTTGATCTATGGGGTGACAAAGTGAACCAAAAGTCAGTATTGAATGCATGCCAGTTTTTTGTATTTAAGCAATGGAGAAAAACTGTAATGTACAATATCTCACATTTCATGCTATGCACTTTAGCATGCATGACAGAGAGGAATGGCTTCATTTCCAGCAGGTTAGCAAGCTCTGGGCAGGCTTGGCAGACTTTGGTCAAGAAGGGCCAGTATTTACAAACCACATCAGCACAAAAGAAGGTCACATTCTTCGCTGAGAGCTCCTTTTGTAAGTACATGGGATATGCATATATCTCTCCCCTGTACATATTGAGTGCCCGTAAAAAACACCATGCTTGCAGACGGCAAGCTCGATGCCCTCCTCATCCAGCTTGCTGCTGGCCTTTCTGGAGGACTCCTTAGCAGCTGCAAATGCTGCAGATCCACAGACCCCTTCCCAGGAGCCTAAATGCAGAAGATATGCACTTAAGGTGATGGACAGAGGAATGGCAATGAGGGGAGAATACTACGCACTCTTACACACTCTTGTACACTTACATGGTGGACTTTCTTGCGGATATCATCAACAAATGCAGAAACGTGTTCATCATTGCAGAGGAACACCCCTTCAAAGTAGCCAGTTTCGTCTAAACTGCAAGAACAAGGAAATACAAATACTGCAAGCATTTGAATGCAATCATATTTATAATTAGAGTATATAAGTTGTAAAGTTCTGAGAGTAAAACAGATTTTATTGAAGAGATAAAACAAGAGATATGTTCATACCTTCCTGACTTCTTGAAGCGATGATGCTTGCGGTAGGGGTTTCACGACTACCATTATTTACTAGTCGACAAGTTTTCAAAATAGTAGTCGACTAGTCGACTAGTCGTTACGTCATAATAAAGACACACAAAGAGAGGTGTAAAACTGTATTTTGTATTGCAATGCATACAGTTACGTTAAACACTGTAACAAAGCAGCATTTTAATTTGGGTTACATGGCTGATTAAATTAAAAAACAGTAACTGGACTCACCAAATCTACTGCAAAAACTCTGTTAAGAACATAAATGCAACGTAAATCCAGTGCGCATTGCGCAACACTTTACCCGCTGTCACTGTCCTCCTCGATAAGGATGTCCACCCTTCCAGGTTTTTTGGTTTGCGTTAAGGAAGACCAAAGCGTCAACATGTGAGGGAAGGAGGCTTGACCGCTGTCGGGTGACAGTGGTCCCTGCCAGGGAAAACATCCGTTCACTTGGGGTGCTGGTGGCTAGCCAGGTAGCTCCTGGAAAGCTTGGCTAAACGGGGGAAGCGGTTTGCGTTTTGTGCCCACCACTTCAGAGGGTTATCCATTGTGGGGATATGGGGTGTCTGCTGGCAGTAATCCCGTAGCTCATCCGCGCCACTGTTGACCCGTGTTTTCTTGTTGCTCTCGAAATGAGGTCCAAACAGCTGTTCAAAGAGGGGGTGTAGTGGAGCAGCTCGTGAACTTTTAGCGCCGGAGCTAAAACTGAAACTGTAGAGTGCATAGGTGCGGCGCATTTGCGCATAAAATGAGGACCCCTGAATGTCGGGCGTGTTTTGCTGGAGCATTTTGCAGCACCTCAGCGCCAATGTCGGCATCCACGTTTCCCACGTTTGCCTCCATTTTGTTCACGACTAGTCGACTAGGGCCTACAGCGCCGACTAGTGGTAGAACTACTCGACTAGTCGACTAGTCGAGTAGTTGGTGAAACCCCTAGCTTGCGGTTGCCGTCCACCTTAACGGCCAACATGAGAGGGGTGCAAGCTGGACAGCTGAAGGGTTGTTCTTCGCAGAACTGGTCCACTTCATACTGGCAGATAGCCCACTCCAAGAAGCTCTTATAGAACGAATCACTGCATAGCTTGCCAGTCTGTTTAAAGATACATTGAAAAAGTAAAATATTGACATGAAACTGAACAGGGCATATTATTTTCGGTCAACATTGACCGGTGTGTTTTGCACAGTGATATCTCGGAACCCCTTATCCAATGTTGATGGTTGACATCTCTTTGAACAGTCAAAGCAAGTAGAATCAAGGGGTGACAGACAGAATGACACCAGGGGTGAATTTCATGTTATAATTTTGCAGTAAGTTCAAAGATAGTGCTTACTCTACATTACTGTATATTATAACAATGCTTGCCATGTAGGCTGTGTTTACTGGAGATGGAAATGCTTTAGTTGGTGTTGTAGCTGAGATTCTTCCCGTTCCAATAATGTATGGGATGTATTGATTTGATACAAGCAAGTCAGTGTTTCATTTCATTACATTATATGGTCCGGACCCACCGGTGGGCCCATCAAGTTCAGCATTCACTGCATTCACTGTGATGAATATAAAATAAGACACTGATACTGTTTTCCTCAATGAACATTTAGAGAACAATAAATATTCAAGGCTCCCTCCCTCAGGGGCCTCTCCCTCAGGGGCCTCTCCCTCAGGGCTCCTCTCCCTCAGGGGCCTCTCCTCAGGGGCCTCTTCCTGGTCTGTTGACTGTTGGTCAGCTCATAGTCTGGATCGCTGTTGTCTTCCATTTCTGAGACATCGTCCTCTATATCTGAATCAAAACATTTGT
>JAAKFY010001069.1:1244045-1318574 GCA_011823955.1 Dissostichus mawsoni
GGGGACCTGCACCGAATTGAGGTATCATTGACTGAGCCGCTCGTTTTCTTTTCCATCACTTAAGACTTTTTCTTCCGAGCCATGGTGTAACCTGCATGGGTGACCTGGTTGGGATCTTCAGGTTGGGTTTGGTCACTGACAGGGTTAAGATGGTCTATTTCCCAAAACGGTACAAACAACAGCTACTCTAAAGGCAGACTATTTAATACCTCTAATTTAATGTCCAAACAACAGCTGTTCTGAAGGCGGACTATTTTATTCTATTTAGACCTTCTGTAAGTTGCAACTCCCGTAATTAACTAGTAAACACAATTTTCGGATCATCTATTTGGGGGACAAAAAACTCTATCACACTTAGCACGTAACCTTTAATCTGACCCCTAAAACTTACCAGTTGGGCTTAGATGCCTGGACCTACCTCTAATATCCATCAATTAGGAGACCATCTTACCCGTAGTTTTATACTCTCTTACTCTTTTTCATTATATAGAATTACTTACATCTTTCTTCTCGATATTTCTTTCGTAGATCTTCCAATTTTCAATAGGACCCTAATGGATTCGATGGAATCCCACCTATTGGCCAGGACCATGCTCAGTCTAATGTACTAACTACCAAATGCTAGAGGCTAATTTTTGGAAAAGGATACACGCAAGGATACAACAAAGCAAAAATACCTCTAAAAAACCAATGCTAATTTTTAGGCTACATGCTAAGCTACGTGCTATTGCTAGGAACACAGGCAGAAGCACAACGATGCTAAAAATAACAAAAACATATCTAAAAAACCAATACTAATTTTAGGCTACATGCTAAGCTACGTGCTATTGCTAGGAACACAGGCAGAGCACAACGATGCTAAAAATAACAAAAACATCTCTAAAAAACCAATAAATTTTTAGGCTACATGCTAAGCTACGTGCTATGCTAGAACACAGCAGAGGCACAACGATGCTAAAAATAACAAAACATCTCTAAAAAACAATGAAATTTTTAGGCTACATGCTAAGCTACGTGCTATCGCTAGAACACAGCAGAGGCACAACGATGCTAAAAATAACAAAAACATCTCTAAAAAACCAATGCAAATTTTTAGGCTACATGCTAAGCTACTGCTATCGCTAGCAACATAGACAGAGGCACTACGATGCTAAAAATAACAAAAACATCTCTAAAAAACTAATGCTAACTTTAATGCTACATGCTAAGCTATTGCTAATGCTAACGGATGATGTCACATCCGGTTTGGGAGAGGTAGTACCACCATCTGACCACAGGACCCATCGTATCAACCTAAATAGCAAATTTGCAGTACAGCCATTTGGCCACAACACAACATTACATTGAAACCATACACTTCCTGGTTTTTCAGAGTATTTCCCATGATGCCATGGGGGAGGAATTAGGAGGGTTTAAAACGATTTAAAACGGTTGAAAATTAACGAAATTAACATAATATTTGATTGCAAACTTAATAAATAATATTGGAGAACGAGGTATCATCTTTAAAATAGCATTTTTCCCAAATATAAAATTTTCACACTAAACCACGACTCAATGGTATTGGCCCACACATGACTACCCTGGCGTTTTCAGCACAGAAGCACCACGAATTGACTGAGCTCTGCCTTAGGGTAGGTTCCTTCTTTTCGTAGCTTGGTCAAAGCTAGCATTTGGGGATTGGTAACCCTGGGGAATCAGTGTCTGGAGACTTTGTCTTGGCTGATTCTCTCTGTGTGTGTTGCTCGGGACGTATGTGCCATACAAACACACACAGCTCATGCTCTGTGGAAGGAAAACGGAAGGGGGCGTGGCTAGCATTTGGGGGTTGATAACCCTGGGGAATCAGTGTCTGGAGGCTTTGTCTTGGCTGATTTTCTCTGTGTGTGTTGCTCGGGACGTATGTGCCATACAAACACACACAGCTCATGCTCTGTGGAAGAAAAACGGAAAGGGGCGTGGCTAGCATTTGGGGGTTAGTAACCCTGGGGAATCAGTGTCTGGAGGCTTTGTCTTGGCTGATTTTCTCTGTGTGTGTTGCTCGGGACGTATGTGCCATACAAACACACACAGCTCATGCTTTGTAAAAGGAAAACGGAAAGGGGCGGGACTAGTGCGGCAAATCTCCGGTTCCCTAGGTCGGACCTCGATTTACCATGGCTGGTGAGGTGAGCTTCGGTTTTTTCGGTGGGGCGGTGCTCTGGCACGGCTGTTATCGATCGGACCTGGTTCCCCCAGCAAGTTGGGACGAGCTCTGTACTAAAGTGACCTATCCCTCGGTCGGACCTCGGTCTGCCGTGGCTGATACGGGGAGGCGACTCTGTCCAAATAGGCGGTGCTTTGGCGCAGCTGATGTTGGTTGGGCTCGGCTCCCCCAGGCACGGTGAGATCTTGTCTGGACTGGTGCGGTACGTGTCTCGGTCAGATCTCGGTCTGCCACGGCTGATACGGGGAGGTGTGGTTCCTTTCAATTAGGCGGTGCCCCATCACTGCTGATATTGGTGGAGCCCGGTTCCCCCAGCTTGGCGGGGCCTGGTCTGAGCGGGTACGGTAGGTCCCTCAGTCTGACCTCGGTCTACCGTGGCTGATACGGGGAGGTGTGGTTCTTTTCGATTAAGCGGTGCCCCCATCACAGCTGATATCGATTGAGCCCGGTTCCCCCGGCTTAACGTAACCTTGTCTGTACTGTGGCGATACATCTCCGGTTCTCCCGGTGAGGCAGTGCTTTGTCACGGCTGGCGCTGGGGGACCGGTTCTTGGATAAGAGCACCGTTCTTCTTCAGGCCCAACTGACTTGATTCTGGGGAAGCCAGAAATGGTGCAAACGATTGGTTTCAAGTGGGTTGGGTGGTAAGTATGCGGCCCCTTTGGGTTCCACTCGGAACAGCACGCAAAGTGGGTGGTCCAGGCTCTCAGGACATTAAACGTAGCCAAGTCTTCTACGGGGTTAGACCCACCATTGCAGCAGCCCATTTTACACCACACACGTTTAGTTTTATTTCAATTCCCCTTTAATAATTATTCCCCCCTTTTTAGATCCAACTTTAGGTAGAAACATCGTCCACTAGTCCATTTTAGGGACTAGCCTTGGATACAACGGGACCTAGCACTTTTGATTCTTCTGATGACACGTCCTCTAGTCTATTTAGAGACTAGCCGTAGGATGCAACGGGACCTAACACCTCTGTCTTTTCTCAGGTTTAATTCATTTTGATAGTTAAATGATTATTCATAAAAACTAGTTGGACTAAAAAAACTAAATTAATATTAAAACTATTTATAAACAATTTAACAAAAAAATAGATATTTACAAATTAAATATTGGTCATATCTCTAAAAATCTAAACTAGTCAATAAATAATTAATCCTTACAACTCATAGTTACCATTATAACACAATTATTTTTAAACAATTTAACAAAGGAATTGATAAATAACACGTTTTAATAATTTTACATTTCTTAATCTTTAACAAATTAAAGATAAATGCTTTTCTACAACTCATAGTTTTCATAAAAACAATATTTATCAAAATAAGGATACCGTTCTTTTTGCTTCCACATAGTTCGTTCTTAAGCTTCTAAAGTCAGAACAACTAATTAATACAACAACTGAGCCTTCTTTTCACTGGATCCGTCCGGGTCATGGTCGTGGGGTTCTGGTCTATTGACCCACTCTTTCTACGCTTAGATTCACTGACTTGACCAACCTACCAGTCCTTTTCTACTCCCCTAGTTGGGATCAATTGAAAAATAATAACACACTACCGGGGACTTGATCAACCTCGGCGGGGCCACCCTGGGGTGAGGGTGTCTGGTGATAATGGCCGAAACACCCGATGATCTCTGGGTCCACTACTGAGGATGTGTTCTAAAATCTTAAAGGACTTTTTTGTTCCCCAAATAACCCTATTTTGGAGTACAAATGACAACTGACTATCCTTCACGATGGTAATTTTACCAACTTATCGTATCATTCTGTTTTTAGATAGACTACTAAACATGGCGATTAGTGTTCTTCCTGTTAAAATAATGCTCTGTTTGTTGATATCCAAATAAACGGAGCACTTTAAATTAACCACTTGGACTATCGTGCCTAACCTTAAAATATCAGATCCATCTATTAGTGTAATACTTGATCTTTTTTCTGACCCCTAGACCTAATCGGTCGAGCCCCTTGCGTAAACTTAAACTTAATACTTATCAATAAACCTACTATCTTGACCTTAGTTTAATCCCTAACCTTAACCATTCGGGCTCCTTGCCTAAATCTAATACTCGCCAATAAACTTACTATCTAGACCTTAGTTTAATCCCTAAACTTAACCGTTCGGGCTCCTTGCCTAAATGTAATACTCGTCAATAAACCTATTATCTAGACCTTAGTTTAATCCCTAACCTTAACCATTCGGGCTCCTGGCCTAAACTTAATACTCGTCAATAAACCTATTACCGAGACCTTAGTGTAATCCCTAACCTTAACCATCCGGGCTCCTTACCTAAACTTAATACTCGTCAATAAACCCATTACCTAGACCTTAGTTTAATCCCTAATCTCAACCACTAGGGCTCTTTGCCTAATCTTATAGTTAATCTCCACAAATAGCCTATTTATTGAAATTTAAAATAGACTATTTAACCTGTAAGTACAATCCAAACTAACTTAATACCAAATAATCGTTTACACCTTATAAATTAATCAACCTATCCTATGCTCATTACAACTTAAATTAACTCCTCCCAAACATTATGAGCCTCTGGCCGTGGTTAGCTTGGCTACCGCGAAGAGTCCGTCTCTGCTGTCAGAAGATGCTCCAGAGCAACTGATATTTCTCATGAAGACCAGTGTGTAAGCCGCAAGGGTGACCTGGGTGGAGATTGTCAGTTGGGGTTTTGTTATTCTTCGAGAACAAAACCAACTGTTTGGTGGTCGCAGGCAACTCCGGCTGCCTTCGTCCCCTTTATTACAGACGCTTTGGGAGATCTAATATAGTTATTTATTGAATTTAAAATAGACCTTTACCGGTTATTACAATCCAAACTAACTTAATACCAAATAATCGTTTGCGCTTTATAATTTAATCAACCTGTCCTTTACTCATCACAATTTAAATTACCTCCTCCCAAACATTATGAGTCTCTGACCGTGGTTAGCCTGGCTACCGCGAAGAGTCCGTCTCTGCTGTCAGAAGATGCTCCAGAACAACTGATATTTCTCATGAAGACTAGTGTTTAATCCGCAAGGATGACCTGGGTAGAGATTGTCAGTTGGGGTTTTGTTATTCTTCTAGAACAAAATCAACTGTTTGGGTGTCGCAGGCAACTCCGGCTGCCTTCGTCCCCTTTATTACAGACGCTTTGGGAGATCTAATATAGTTATTTATTGCAATTTAAAATAGACCTTTACCGGTTATTACAATCCAAACTAACTTAATACCAAATAATCGTTTGCGCTTTATAATTTAATCAACCTGTCCTTTACTCATCACAATTTAAATTACCTCCTCCCAAACATTATGAGTCTCTGACCGTGGTTAGCCTGGCTACCGCGAAGAGTCCGTCTCTGCTGTCAGAAGATGCTCCAGAACAACTGATACTTCTCATGAAGACTAGTGTTTAATCCGCAAGGATGACCTGGGTAGAGATTGTCAGTTGGGGTTTTGTTATTCTTCTAGAACAAAATCAACTGTTTGGGTGTCGCAGGCAACTCCGGCTGCCTTCGTCCCCTTTATTACAGACGCTTTGGGAGATCTAATATAGTTATTTATTGCAATTTAAAATAGACCTTTACCGGTTATTACAATCCAAACTAACTTAATACCAAATAATCGTTTGCGCTTTATAATTTAATCAACCTGTCCTTTACTCATCACAATTTAAATTACCTCCTCCCAAACATTATGAGTCTCTGGCCGTGGTTAACTTTGGAGAGTTTTTATCTGCGGTTAGAAAATACTCCAGAACAATTGATTCCTCACAACACCAGTGTGTAACCCGTAAGGGTGACCTGGTTGGAGATTGTCAGTTGGGGTTTTTGTTATTCTTCTAGAACAAAACCAACTATCTGGGTTCGCAGGCAACTCCGGCTGCCTTCGTCCCCTTCATTACAGACGCTTTGGGAGATCTAATATAGTTATTTATTGCAATTTAAAATAGACCTTTACCGGTTATTACAATCCAAACTAACTTAATACCAAATAATCGTTTGCGCTTTATAATTTAATCAACCTGTCCTTTACTCATTACAATTTAAATTACCTCCTCCCAAACATTATGAGTCTCTGGCCGTGGTTAGCCTGGCTACCGCGAAGAGTCCGTCTCTGCTGTCAGAAGATGCTCCAGAACAACTGATACTTCTCATGAAGACAGTTTAATCCGCAAGGATGACCTGGGTAGAGATTGTCAGTTGGGGTTTTGTTATTCTTCTAGAACAAAATCAACTGTTTGGGTGTCGCAGGCAACTCCGGCTGCCTTCGTCCCCTTTATTACAGACGCTTTGGGAGATCTAATATAGTTATTTATTGCAATTTAAAATAGACCTTTACCGGTTATTACAATCCAAACTAACTTAATACCAAATAATCGTTTGCGCTTTATAATTTAATCAACCTGTCCTTTACTCATCACAATTTAAATTACCTCCTCCCAAACATTATGAGTCTCTGGCCGTGGTTAACTTTGGAGAGTTTTATCTGCGGTTAGAAAATACTCCAGAACAATTGATTCCTCACAACACCAGTGTGTAACCCGTAAGGGTGACCTGGTTGGAGATTGTCAGTTGGGGTTTTGTTATTCTTCTAGAACAAAATCAACTGTTTGGGTGTCGCAGGCAACTCCGGCTGCCTTCGTCCCCTTTATTACAGACGCTTTGGGAGATCTAATATAGTTATTTATTATAATTTAAAATAGACCTTTACCGGTTATTACAATCCAAACTAACTTAATACCAAATAATCGTTTGCGCTTTATAATTTAATCAACCGGTCCTTTACTTATCACAATTTAAATTACCTCCTCCCAAACATTATGAGTCTCTGACCGGGTTAGCCTGGCTACCGCGAAGAGTCCGTCTCTGCTGTCAGAAGATGCTCCAGAACAACTGATATTTCTCATGAAGACCAGTGTGTAATCCGCAAGGATGACCTGGGTAGAGATTGTCAGTTGGGGTTTTGTTATTCTTCTAGAACAAAATCAACTGTTTGGGTGTCGCAGGCAACTCCGGCTGCCTTCGTCCCCTTTATTACAGACGTTTTGGGAGATCTAATATAGTTATTTATTGCAATTTAAAATAGACCTTTTACCTGTTATTACAATCCAAACTAACTTAATACTAAATAATCGTTTACACTTTATAACTTAATCAACCTATCCTATACTCATTACAACTTAAATTAAATCCTCCCAAACATTATGAGTCTCTGGCCGTGGTTAACTTTGGAGAGTTTTTATCTGCGGTTAGAAAATACTCCAGAACAATTGATTCCTCACAACACCAGTGTGTAACCCGTAAGGGTGACCTGGTTGGAGATTGTCAGTTGGGGTTTTTGTTATTCTTCTAGAACAAAACCAACTATCTGGGTTTCGCAGGCAACTCCGGCTGCCTTCGTCCCCTTCATCACAGACGTTTTGGGAGGCCCAATATAGTAATAACAGGATCATTATTATAATAATGATATTATTAACAACAATAATAATATTACAAATTT
This sequence comes from Dissostichus mawsoni, assembly GCA_011823955.1. Lineage (NCBI taxonomy): Eukaryota > Metazoa > Chordata > Actinopteri > Perciformes > Nototheniidae > Dissostichus > Dissostichus mawsoni. The sequence goes on from JAAKFY010001069.1 coordinate 1,251,750, forward strand.
AAATATTCTACTCATCAATATATCTAGTACCTGACCTTTAAGCTAACCCTAAACTTAACCTTTCGGGCTTAGATACTTAAAACTTAAATTTAAAATCCATCATTTAATGGACCATCTTTCCCTGGGTTTGACCTCTAACCTTAACCATTCTGACTCTTTACCTAACCCTAACCACATTCTCTCCCCTCCTTTTCATTCTGCCCTCTCTATTCCCTGGCCCCTCACACTTCCGCGCGCCTCTGGGTAACTCCTCTGGTGAACTCCCGGAACGGTCACAGGCCGGTCAGAGACAGCCATTCTGCAGGGGCAAGGTGTCCGCCGTTTTGTTACAGCTAGCCCCCCCGTCTCTGTATATTCATACTTAACTCACCTTACCCTTACCCTTAAGTTGTATAGTATTCACTTTACACCTTTCATATTATGACTCAGTCATGATACTAAGACTAGGGTAGGCGCCGGCACGTCCTCTACGGCCCGTGCATTTCCTTGGATCTCTGTATAACCATGAAGTCGTCGGGCGACATGGGGAGATCTGGTGGCATTTAACCAAACCTAAACCCTAACCCTAACCTAACCCTAACCTAACCCTAACCCTAACCCTAACCCTAACCCTAACCCTAACCCTAACCTAACCCTAACCCTAACCTAACCCTAACCCTAACCCTAACCCTAACCCTAACCCTAACCCTATATCTTATGCACACATACAGCAACACGTGAATTGTAAATTTAAACAGAAGAAAACACAACAATTGGGAGTTAATATTTTATTGGGGTCAAAGGTCAAACAATGGATTAAGAAAATACCTGGATACTCACCTGCTCACGGGAACATACGGAAATGGGGAAATACGGATGTTTTACGAGGCTCCGCCACGCCGCTATAAATAGTGACGAAGCCCTCTCTGGGCTCACTCTGTTCTGATCACTGGTCCTAATGCATGCTGATGCCTGCTCGCACGGCTGCATATTTTTATGACACACACTGCCGGAATTGATCCACTGAGCAGGGCTTATCCTGGGAGGAGATTGTATAGTTCGTAATAAGCCGAAACAGTCAATGATACCTAGGTCGACTACTGACGATGTGTAATTTTTTAATGTGGATGACATGATAAACACTACCATGGCGTGTCATCTAACATAATTTTTGATTAAACACAGTTTACGAGAGGAGCTGGAGTGAGATGATTATACCTGAATGTGTTTCAACGATGGAGAGTGCATCGATCCTTCTGCCTACGGCAGCAGGATCAAAATATTTAACCCTAACCAGCCAGTGCCTCTTGATTACATGTCCAGGGTGTATGAAATCTCAGGTCTAGGACTCCGCAGTTGCTGTGGAGATCCGTATATCTCCAGAGACGAACTCTCCCTCAGTCTAATCCTAAACCCAACCGTCCCCCTCTCCAGCTGAAACCTAAAATGGATGCCGACGTGTTAAGCCCTTTTGTGACGAAAGCTATATCTTATGCACACATACAGCAACACGTGAATTGTAAATTTAAACAGAAGAAAACACAACAATGGGGGAGTTCATATTTTATTGGGGTCAAAGGTCAAACAATGGATTAAGAAAATACCTGGATACTCACCTGCTCACGGGAACATACGGAAATGGGGAAATACGGAGTTTTACGAGGCTCCGCCCACGCAGCTATAAATAGTGACGAAGCCCTATGGAGGCTCACTCTGTTCTGATCACTGGTCCTAATGCATGCTGAGGCCTGCTCGCACGGCTGCAGATTTTATGACACACACTGCCGGAATTGATCCACTGAGCAGGGCTTATCCTGGGAGGAGATTGTATAGTTCGTAATAAGCCGAAACAGTCAATGATACCTAGGTCGACTACTGACGATGTGTAATTTTTTAATGTGGATGACATGATAAACACTACCATGGCGTGTCATCTAACATAATTTTTGATTAAACACAGTTTACGAGAGGAGCTGGAGTGAGATGATTATACCTGAATGTGTTTCAACGATGGAGAGTGCATCGATCCTTCTGCCTACGGCAGCAGGATCAAAATATTAACCCCTAACCAGCCAGTGCCTCTTGATTACATGTCCAGGGTGTATGAAATCTCAGGTCTAGGACTCCGCAGTTGCTGTGTGGAGATCCGTATATCTCCAGAGACGAACTCTCCTCAGTCTAATCCTAAACCCAACCGTCCCCCTCTCCAGGCTGAAACCTAAAATGGATGCCGACGTGTTAAGCCCTATTTTGTGACGAAAGCTATATCTTATGCACACATACAGCAACACGTGAATTGTAAATTTAAACAGAAGAAACACAACAATGGGGAGTTCATATTTTATTGGGGTCAAAGGTCAAACAATTGGATTAAGAAAATACCTGGATACTCACCTGCTCACGGGAACATACGGAAATGGGGAAATACGGATGTTTTACGAGGCTCCGCCCACGCAGCTATAAATAGTGACGAAGCCCTATGGAGGCTCACTCTGTTCTGATCACTGGTCCTAATGCATGCTGAGGCCTGCTCGCACGGCTGCAGATTTTTATGACACACACTGCCGGAATTGATCCACTGAGCAGGGCTTATCCTGGGAGGAGATTGTATAGTTCGTAATAAGCCGAAACAGTCAATGATACCTAGGTCGACTACTGACGATGTGTAATTTTTTAATGTGGATGACATGATAAACACTACCATGGCTGTCATCTAACATAATTTTGATTAAACAGTTTACGAGAGGAGCTGGAGTGAGATGATTATACCTGAATGTGTTTCAACGATGAAGTGCATCGATCCTTCTGCCTACGGCAGCAGGATCAAATATTTAACCCCTAACCAGCCAGTGCCTCTTGATTACATGTCCAGGGTGTATGAAATCTCAGGTCTAGGACTCCGCAGTTGCTGTGTGGAGATCCGTATATCTCCAGAGACGAACTCTCCCTCAGTCTAATCCTAAACCCAACCGTCCCCCTCTCCAGGCTGAAACCTAAATGGATGCCGACGTGTTAAGCCCTATTTTGTGACGAAAGCTATATCTTATGCACACATACAGCAACACGTGAATTGTAAATTTAAACAGAAGAAAACACAACAATGGGGAGTTCATATTTTATTGGGGTCAAAGGTCAAACAATTGGATTAAGAAAATACCTGGATACTCACCTGCTCACGGGAACATACGGAAATGGGGAAATACGGATGTTTTACGAGGCTCCGCCCACGCAGCTATAAATAGTGACGAAGCCCTATGGAGGCTCACTCTGTTCTGATCACTGGTCCTAATGCATGCTGAGGCCTGCTCGCACGGCTGCAGATTTTTATGACACCACTGCCGAATTGATCCACTGAGCAGGGCTTATCCTGGGAGGAGATTGTATAGTTCGTAATAAGCCGAAACAGTCAATGATACCTAGGTCGCTACTGACGATGTGTAATTTTTTAATGTGGATGACATGATAAACACTACCATGGCGTGTCATCTAACATAATTTTTGATTAAACACAGTTTACGAGAGGAGCTGGAGTGAGATGATTATACCTGAATGTGTTTCAACGATGGAGAGTGCATCGATCCTTCTGCCTACGGCAGCAGGATCAAAATATTTAACCCCTAACCAGCCAGTGCCTCTTGATTACATGTCCAGGGTGTATGAAATCTCAGGTCTAGGACTCCGCAGTTGCTGTGTGGAGATCCGTATATCTCCAGAGACGAACTCTCCCTCAGTCTAATCCTAAACCCAACCGTCCCCCTCTCCAGGCTGAAACCTAAATGGATGCCGACGTGTTAAGCCCTATTTTGTGACGAAAGCTATATCTTATGCACACATACAGCAACACGTGAATTGTAAATTTAAACAGAAGAAACACAACAATGGGGAGTTCATATTTTATTGGGTCAAAGGTCAAACAATTGGATTAAGAAAATACCTGGATACTCACCTGCTCACGGGAACATACGGAAATGGGGAAATCGGATGTTTTACGAGGCTCCGCCCACGCAGCTATAAATAGTGACGAAGCCCTATGGAGGCTCACTCTGTTCTGATCACTGGTCCTAATGCATGCTGAGGCCTGCTCGCACGGCTGCAGATTTTTATGACACACACTGCCGAATTGATCCACTGAGCAGGGCTTATCCTGGGAGGAGATTGTATAGTTCGTAATAAGCCGAAACAGTCAATGATACCTAGGTCGACTACTGACGATGTGTAATTTTTTAATGTGGATGACATGATAAACACTACCATGGCGTGTCATCTAACATAATTTTTGATTAACACAGTTTACGAGAGGAGCTGGAGTGAGATGATTATACCTGAATGTGTTTCAACGATGGAGAGTGCATCGATCCTTCTGCCTACGGCAGCAGGATCAAAATATTTAACCCCTAACCCTAACCCTAACCCTAACCCTAACCCCAACCCTAACCCTAACCCTAACCCTAACCCTAACCCCTAACCCTAACCCCTAACCCTAACCCTAACCCCTAACCCCTAACCCTACTAACCCTAACCCTAACCCTACTAACCCTAACCACTAACCCTACTAACCCTAACCCTAACCCTAACCCTAACCCTAACCTGATCTGGTGGCACTTAAACAAACCTAACCCTAACCCTAACCCTAACCCTAACCCTAACCTAACCCTAACCCTAACCCCTAACCCTAACCCTTACCACTGGCAGAATCCACTGGATGTGGCTTCATCCTGGGCCAGGAGAAATCTGGGGCGCCGGCTACAGGAGGAAACACTGGAACAGGCTGCGGCTCTGTTGACGTCTCAGATTGTTGACCGAACGGTAGCCGCGCCTGCACAGCCCGAACAGAGTGTGAGTCCCACGGCTGTGTGTCCTTCTGTAAACATATGTGTGGCACAAATACATGCTCCACCTGCACAAATTGGGTCTCCCTCACAGACCCCGGTACCACACACATCATCCACAAAAACTGTTAGCACTACTACCACTATGACAGACCCAAAGGGCGACTCTATGGTGGAGGTTGAAACAGAGTACCGCATTCCCCCCAGCATGGTACTTACCTCACCGGTTCCGAAACCACAGAGGACTAGGCGGATTCCTAGCTTGACACCGAGGGGCAGGCGTGTACCCAGTTTGACGCCTCAGCCTCCTGCTCGCTCTCCTCCTCCTCCTTTCAACCCAGCTGTGGCCACTGAAGAGGATTCCATTTTCGATCTGTCGCTGGAGGAATTGGAGTGCGCTCTGGTGCCGGCGACGCTCCCTCAACAGCCCAGTTGTCCCGTCCTTTCTCGTTCCCCAGTTGCGACACGCAGCCTCGACGCGGCGGTCCAGAGCCAACTGAACACAGGGCGGCAGTCGAAACCCACACTACCCGAGCCAATAACACCAACACGCAGACCTAATAGACACCTCAACACAGTCAAAAAATTACAGGACTGGGGTTTGAGTGTCGGCAAAAAATGGCTAATAATGGGAGACTCCAATTTAGCACGACTCCCATTATTCTCCATAAATGAGCTGCAAATTGATAGTTACCCAGGGGCTACTTTCAGGCATGCAGAGGCCATTATCCAAAAGGCCACTTCTTCCACTGTGGTGGAGAAGGTGATATTATCATTTGGACTAAATAACAGATCAAATAAAGTCAAGCAGACCACTGTGAAGCAGCTGCAGGCAGCAGTCCGAGCTGCTAAGTTGAGGTTCCCACGGGCAGCAATCTGGATACCTGTTATCAATTACTCACACTTTCTGCCACATAATGAACAAAAACATTTGTTCCATTTAAATGAGTACATCACACAGCATCAAAAGCATATACCAAAGCTGCCAAGCGGGTCATTCTGGACCGAAAAGGATAATGTCCACTGGACTCGATCCACCGCAAAACTCATGCTTCAACACTGGTGTGACCAGGTAAACTAAAGGTCCCCTCAAATCTGCCTGTACAGGAGGGGAATAAAAACGTTTTAATATTAGCTAAACACGTTACATTGACTCCACCGCAGATCACTCTATTAGACAGGGGTCTGAACTTCATCCCTACAAAAGGCAGCAACAAAAATATTATCGAGCAAGGCAGATGGGATATGCAACAATACCACAGGAGATTGAAACTAGCAACATATTTTAAACACAAAAAAGATTCTGACCCACCTCCATTCACTCCCAAATCGGACTGGTTTCCCTCCGCTGGCACACTTCCGGTGGAACTCACCACTCTCATCGCGGCTGATATCAACCATTTTGATAGCAGCTTCCAGATGACTCGTGTCCAACCGAACCTCGGTCCGGAGGAGGCCGCAGCACTGAAGGAGCTCGTTAATAATAAAAATCTCATTATCAAGCCAGCCGATAAGGGTAGTGTAGTGGTTGTCATGGACCGGGAACAATACCTATGGGAGGGATATAGACAATTATTGGACACTAATTATTATTCCAAATTGGACAAACCGATTTATCTGGACACTATTAAATTAGTTGACAGGATTTTACAAACACTCTATGACAAAAAATTCCTAAATGCTAAACAAATCAAGTTCATATCAGGCACTTCCGAACCCAGGGCCAGACTATTTTATATGCTGCCGAAAATACACAAAGAAAGACATAAATGGTCCTTACCTCATGAAATTCCTCCGGGCAGACCCATTGTATCTGATTGCAGCAGCGAGACCTACCGCACGGCCGAGTTCATTGACTTCTACCTCAATCCTCTTTCCATCTCTCACACTAGCTACATTAAAGACACCTACGACTTTGTAAGAAGAATTAAACAACTCCATATACCTCAGGACGCCATTTTATTCACGATGGACGTAGATAGCTTATACACAAACATTGACATCCAAGAAGGCATACAAGCCATAAGAAACATATTCTGGAAACACCCTGATAAAAAAAGACCAGATAAGGAATTACTACAATTATTAGAGATAAATTTGACACGTAATGACTTTGAATTTAATGGAGAGTTCTTCCTGCAGACTAAAGGCACTGCTATGGGAAAGAAGTTCGCTCCGGCCTATGCAGACATTTTTATGGCAGAGTGGGAAACCTCAGCCCTGTCCTCCTGCCAAAAGACTCCCACATATTATTTCAGATATCTGGATGACATCTGGGGCGTGTGGTCTCACTCAAAGGAGGATTTTGATGTATTTGTTATCACTCTGAATAACCACAACAGATCCATCTCACTAAAATCCATCACCAGCTGCACCTCAGTGGATTTTCTTGACACCACCACATTCAAAGGAATCGACTTCCATAAAACACACAAATTGGATGTTAAAGTATTTTTTAAAGAGACAGACACCCACGCCTTGCTCCACAGAACAAGCCACCATCCCAAGCACACTTATGCGGGGTTGGTTAAATCACAGCTTTTGAGGTTCCATAGAATATGCAGTAACAAAGATGATTTCAAAATGGCCACCAAAACGCTTTTTGGAGCATTGACCTCTAGAGGGTATACTCGTTCCTTTCTAAGAACATGCTTCAGAACGTTTCAACAGACGAAACCCGTTTTGGTCTCCTCCAAATTGCCTTTCATCACGACATATTCCCAGTCGGCTGTTAGACTAGTCAGAGTCATCAAATCTAACTTTCAAAACATTGTAGGAAAAACGGACATTTTGCAAGACCACAGTATAATTGCAGCGTTTAGGAAAAACAGAAACCTGCAGTCGTACTTGGTCAAAGCCAAGATACAACCCATGTCGACTCCAAAATCCAGGGCTCACGGGGAATTTTTTCAGCACCAGATCTGGTTGCGCAGTAAACACAATAACAATGTTTATAAAACACAGGATCTGGGCAGCCTAAAATCAAAAAACTGTGTATACCTTATTACATGTAAACATTGTGGTCTACAGTATGTGGGTGAAACTGGTAACACAATTTCTGTACGGTTCACACAACATAAATATAACATTTTGAAAAAAAAAAACACAATTACTCCATTAGTTACTCACTTCTTGCTCCATGGATGGCAATCCGTTCAAGCAGCAGTCCTGGAGTCAGACTGCAGATGGTCTGTGGCTCAGAGACGCAGATGTGAGAGGCTATGGATAGCCAGATTCGACACGGTGTATCCGAGGGGCCTGAATGAGAGATGAACATGCCTTGATGTGTGACAATGATGGAGAGTGCAATCGATCCTGCCACTGTCTCACGGTGACAGGATCCAAAACCCTCACACCTAACCCTAACCCTAACCCTAACCCTAACCCCTAACCCTAACCCTAACCCTAACCCTAACCCTAACCCTAACCTGGGTGGAGATTGTCAGTTGGGGTTTTGTTATTCTTCGAGAACAAAACCAACTGTTTGGTGGTCGCAGGCAACTCCGGCTGCCTTCGTCCCCTTTATTACAGACGCTTTGGGAGATCTAATATAGTTATTTATTGAATTTAAAATAGACCTTTACCGGTTATTACAATCCAAACTAACTTAATTCCAAATAATCGTTTGCGCTTTATAATTTAATCAACCTGTCCTTTACTCATCACAATTTAAATTACCTCCTCCCAAACATTATGAGTCTCTGACCGTGGTTAGCCTGGCTACCGCGAAGAGTCCGTCTCTGCTGTCAGAAGATGCTCCAGAACAACTGATACTTCTCATGAAGACTAGTGTTTAATCCGCAAGGATGACCTGGGTAGAGATTGTCAGTTGGGGTTTTGTTATTCTTCTAGAACAAAATCAACTGTTTGGGTGTCGCAGGCAACTCCGGCTGCCTTCGTCCCCTTTATTACAGACGCTTTGGGAGATCTAATATAGTTATTTATTGCACTTTAAAATAGACCTTTACCGGTTATTACAATCCAAACTAACTTAATACCAAATAATCGTTTGCGCTTTATAATTTAATCAACCTGTCCTTTACTCATCACAATTTAAATTACCTCCTCCCAAACATTGTGAGTCTCTGGCCGTGGTTAACTTTGGAGAGTTTTTATCTGCGGTTAGAAAATACTCCAGAACAATTGATTCCTCACAACACCAGTGTGTAACCCGTAAGGGTGACCTGGTTGGAGATTGTCAGTTGGGGTTTTTGTTGTTCTTCTAGAACAAAACCAACTATCTGGGTTTCGCAGGCAACTCCGGCTGCCTTCGTCCCCTTCATTACAGACGCTTTGGGAGATCTAATATAGTTATTTATTGCAATTTAAAATAGACCTTTACCGGTTATTACAATCCAAACTAACTTAATACCAAATAATCGTTTGCGCTTTATAATTTAATCAACCTGTCCTTTACTCATTACAATTTAAATGACCTCCTCCCAAACATTATGAGTCTCTGGCCGTGGTTAACTTTGGAGAGTTTTTATCTGCGGTTAGAAAATACTCCAGAACAATTGATTCCTCACAACACCAGTGTGTAACCCGTAAGGGTGACCTGGTTGGAGATTGTCAGTTGGGGTTTTGTTATTCTTCTAGAACAAAATCAACTGTTTGGGTTTCGCAGGCAACTCCGGCTGCCTTCGTCCCCTTTATTACAGACGCTTTGGGAGATCTAATATAGTTATTTATTACAATTTAAAATAGACCTTTACCGGTTATTACAATCCAAACTAACTTAATACCAAATAATCGTTTGCGCTTTATAATTTAATCAACCGGTCCTTTACTTATCACAATTTAAATTACCTCCTCCCAAACATTATGAGTCTCTGACCGTGGTTAGCCTGGCTACCGCGAAGAGTCCGTCTCTGCTGTCAGAAGATGCTCCAGAACAACTGATATTTCTCATGAAGACCAGTGTGTAATCCGCAAGGATGACCTGGGTAGAGATTGTCAGTTGGGGTTTTGTTATTCTTCTAGAACAAAATCAACTGTTTGGGTGTCGCAGGCAACTCCGGCTGCCTTCGTCCCCTTTATTACAGACGTTTTGGGAGATCTAATATAGTTATTTATTGCAATTTAAAATAGACCTTTTACCTGTTATTACAATCCAAACTAACTTAATACTAAATAATCATTTACACTTTATAACTTAATCAACCTATCCTATACTCATTACAACTTAAATTAAATCCTCCCAAACATTATGAGTCTCTGGCCGTGGTTAACTTTGGAGAGTTTTTATCTGCGGTTAGAAAATACTCCAGAACAATTGATTCCTCACAACACCAGTGTGTAACCGTAAGGGTGACCTGGTTGGAGATTGTCAGTTGGGGTTTTTGTTATTCTTCTAGAACAAAACCAACTATCTGGGTTTCGCAGGCAACTCCGGCTGCCTTCGTCCCCTTCATCACAGACAGACGTTTTGGGAGGCCCAATATAGTAATAACAGGATCATTATTATAATAATGATATTATTAACAACAATAATAATATTACAAATTTAAATATTCTACTCATCAATATATCTAGTACCTGACCTTTAAGCTAACCCTAAACTTAACCTTTCGGGCTTAGATACTTAAAACTTAAATTTAAAATCCATCATTTAATGGACCATCTTTCCCTGGGTTTGACCTCTAACATTAACCATTCTGACTCTTTACCTAACCCTAACCACATTCTCTCCCCTCCTTTTCATTCTGCCCTCTCTATTCCCTGGCCCCTCACACTTCCCGCGCCTCTGGGTAACTCCTCTGGTGAACTCCCGGAACGGTCACAGGCCGGTCAGAGACAGCCATTCTGCAGGGGCAAGGTGTCCGCCGTTTTGTTACAGCTAGCCCCCCCGTCTCTGTATATTCATACTTAACTCACCTTACCCTTACCCTTAAGTTGTATAGTATTCACTTTACACCTTTCATATTATGACTCAGTCATGATACTAAGACTAGGGTAGGCGCCGGCACGTCCTCTACGGCCCGTGCATTTCCTTGGATCTCTGTATAACCATGAAGTCGTCGGGCGACATGGGGAGATCTGGTGGCATTTAACCAAACCTAACCCTAACCCTAACCCTAACCCCTAACCCCTAACCCTAACCCTAACCCTAACCCAACCCATTTCCTTGGATCTCTGTATAACCATGAAGTCGTCGGGCGACATGGGGAGATCTGGTGGCACTTAACCAAACCTAACCCTAACCCTAACCCTAACCCCTAACCCTAACCCTAACCCTAACCCTTATTGTAATTTAAAATAGACTTTTACCGGTTATTACAATCCAAACTAACTTAATACCAAATAATCGTTTGCGCTTTATAATTTAATCAACCTGTCCTTTACTCATCACAATTTAAATTACCTCCTCCCAAACATTATGAGTCTCTGACCGTGGTTAGCCTGGCTACCGCGAAGAGTCCGTCTCTGCTGTCAGAAGATGCTCCAGAACAACTGATACTTCTCATGAAGACTAGTGTTTAATCCGCAAGGATGACCTGGGTAGAGATTGTCAGTTGGGGTTTTGTTATTCTTCTAGAACAAAATCAACTGTTTGGGCGTCGCAGGCAACTCAGGCTGCCTTCGTCCCCTTTATTACAGACGCTTTGGGAGATCTAATATAGTTATTTATTGCAATTTAAAATAGACCTTTACCGGTTATTACAATCCAAACTAACTTAATACCAAATAATCGTTTGCGCTTTATAATTTAATCAACCTGTCCTTTACTCATCACAATTTAAATTAACTCCTCCCAAACATTATGAGTCTCTGGCCGTGGTTAGCCTGGCTAACGCGAAGAGTCCGTCTCTGCTGTCAGAAGATGCTCCAGAACAACTGATACTTCTCATGAAGACTAGTGTTTAATCCGCAAGGATGACCTGGGTAGAGATTGTCAGTTGGGGTTTTGTTATTCTTCTAGAACAAAATCAACTGTTTGGGTGTCGCAGGCAACTCCGGCTGCCTTCGTCCCTTTATTACAGACGCTTTGGGAGATCTAATATAGTTATTTATTGCAATTTAAAATAGACTTTTACCGGTTATTACAATCCAAACTAACTTAATACCAAATAATCGTTTGCGCTTTATAATTTAATCAACCTGTCCTTTACTCATCACAATTTAAATTACCTCCTCCCAAACATTATGAGTCTCTGGCCGTGGTTAACTTTGGAGAGTTTTTATCTGCGGTCAGAAAATACTCCAGAACAATTGATTCCTCACAACACCAGTGTGTAACCCGTAAGGGTGACCTGGTTGGAGATTGTCAGTTGGGGTTTTTTTTATTCTTCTAGAACAAAACCAACTATCTGGGTTTCGCAGGCAACTCCGGCTGCCTTCGTCCCCTTTATCACAGACGTTTGGGAGGCCCAATATAGTAATAACAGGATCATTATTATAATAATGATATTATTAACAATAATAATATTACAAATTTAAATATTCTACTCATCAATATATCTAGTACCTGACCTTTAAGCTAACCCTAAACTTAACCTTTCGGGCTTAGATACTTAAAACTTAAATTTAAAATCCATCATTTAATGGACCATCTTGCCCTGGGTTTGACCTCTAACCTTAACCATTCTGACTCTTTACCTAACCCTAACCACATTCTCTCCCCTTCTTTTCATTCTGCCCTCTATTCCCTGGCCCCTCACACTTCCGCGCGCCTCTGGGTAACTCCTCTGGTGAACTCCCGGAACGGTCACAGGCCGGTCAGAGACAGCCATTTTGCAGGGGCAAGGTGTCCGCCGTTTTGTTACAGCTAGCCCCCCGTCTCTGTATATTCATACTTAACTCACCTTACCCTTACCCTTAAGTTGTATAGTATTCACTTTACACCTTTCATGTTTATGACTCAGTCATGATACTAAGACTAGGGTAGGCGCCGGCACGTCCTCTACGGCCCGTGCATTTCCTTGGATCTCTGTATAACCATGAAGTCGTCGGGCGACATGGGGAGATCTGGTGGCACTTAACCAAACCTAACCCTAACCCTAACCCTAACCCTAACCCTAACCCTAACCCTAACCCTAACCCTTATTGTAATTTAAAATAGATCTTTTACCGGTTATTACAATCCAAACCAACTTAATACGAAATAATCCTTTACACCTTATAATTTATCATCTATCCTATACTCATTACTACTTAAATTAACTCCTCCCAAACATTATGAGTCTCTGGCCGTGGTTAGCCTGGCTACCGCGAAGAGTCCGTCTCTGCTGTCAGAAGATGCTCCAGAACAACTGATACTTCTCATGAAGACTAGTGTTTAATCCGCAAGGATGACCTGGGTAGAGATTGTCAGTTGGGGTTTTGTTATTCTTCTAGAACAAAATCAACTGTTTGGGTTTCGCAGGCAACTCCGGCTGCCTTCGTCCCCTTTATTACAGACGCTTTGGGAGATCTAATATAGTTATTTATTGCAATTTAAAATAGACCTTTACCGGTTATTACAATCCAAACTAACTTAATACCAAATAATCGTTTGCGCTTTATAATTTAATCAACCTGTCCTTTACTCATCACAATTTAAATTACCTCCTCCCAAACATTATGAGTCTCTGACCGTGGTTAGCCTGGCTACCGCGAAGAGTCCGTCTCTGCTGTCAGAAGATGCTCCAGAACAACTGATACTTCTCATGAAGACTAGTGTTTAATCCGCAAGGATGACCTGGGTAGAGATTGTCAGTTGGGGTTTTGTTATTCTTCTAGAACAAAATCAACTGTTTGGGTGTCGCAGGCAACTCCGGCTGCCTTCGTCCCCTTTATTACAGACGCTTTGGGAGATCTAATATAGTTATTTATTGCAATTTAAAATAGACCTTTACCGGTTATTACAATCCAAACTAACTTAATACCAAATAATCGTTTGCGCTTTATAATTTAATCAACCTGTCCTTTACTCATCACAATTTAAATTACCTCCTCCCAAACATTATGAGTCTCTGACCGTGGTTAGCCTGGCTACCGCGAAGAGTCCGTCTCTGCTGTCAGAAGATGCTCCAGAACAACTGATACTTCTCATGAAGACTAGTGTTTAATCCGCAAGGATGACCTGGGTAGAGATTGTCAGTTGGGGTTTTGTTATTCTTCTAGAACAAAATCAACTGTTTGGGTGTCGCAGGCAACTCCGGCTGCCTTCGTCCCCTTTATTACAGACGCTTTGGGAGATCTAATATAGTTATTTATTGCAATTTAAAATAGACCTTTTACCGGTTATTACAATCCAAACTAACTTAATACCAAATAATCGTTTGCGCTTTATAATTTAATCAACCTGTCCTTACTCAATAAATTAAATCCTCCCAAACATTATGAGTCTCTGGCCGTGGTTAACTTTGGAGAGTTTTTATCTGCGGTCAGAAAATACTCCAGAACAATTGATTCCTCACAACACCAGTGTGTAACCCGTAAGGGTGACCTGGTTGGAGATTGTCAGTTGGGGTTTTTGTTATTCTTCTAGAACAAAACCAACTATCTGGGTTTCGCAGGCAACTCCGGCTGCCTTCGTCCCCTTCATCACAGACGTTTGGGAGGCCCAATATAGTAATAACAGGATCATTATTATAATAATGATATTATTAACAATAATAATATTACAAATTTAAATATTCTACTCATCAATATATCTAGTACCTGACCTTTAAGCTAACCCTAAACTTAACCTTTCGGGCTTAGATACTTAAAACTTAAATTTAAATCCATCATTTAATGGACCATCTTTCCCTGGGTTTGACCTCTAACCTTAACCATTCTGACTCTTTACCTAACCCTAACCACATTCTCTCCCCTTCTTTTCATTCTGCCCTCTCTATTCCCTGGCCCCTCACACTTCCGCGCGCCTCTGGTGAACTCCCGGAACGGTCACAGGCCGGTCAGAGACAGCCATTTTGCAGGGGCAAGGTGTCCGCCGTTTTGTTACAGCTAGCCCCCCCGTCTCTGTATATTCATACTTAACTCACCTTACCCTTACCCTTAAGTTGTATAGTATTCACTTTACACCTTTCATGTTTATGACTCAGTCATGATACTAAGACTAGGGTAGGCGCCGGCACGTCCTCTACGGCCCGTGCATTTCCTTGGATCTCTGTATAACCATGAAGTCGTCGGGCGACATGGGGAGATCTGGTGGCTCTTAACAAAACCTAACCCTAACCAGCGAGAGGACACCTGCAGATCCCAGCTTTTTTCAGATTTCTACAACACTTACATTATTTTAAGCCCACGCCTGAAGAAGGTACAATACGTACCGAAACGTCGCAACAGGCTTATTCATTTATTTTCAATTGTTTACTTACTTTCATTGATTTACTTATTCATTGATTACGGAACTCACCTAAAATGGATGACTGGAGACTGGTGCGATATGGCAGGCCTCGCGATAGGCCATGCCAACGTATCCATTTCCCAAATCAAAATAGAGACACAGAAACAATGCAGCACCGCACCTACGCGAGTGTAGTGGGATCACCTTCCCGGACGGGAAGCAGATCTGGCGGGGGGGAAATAAGATCCAGACGTGGGAATTATCCCTCTCCCAGACGTGATCGCTATAACAACAGCAATAATTACAACAATAATTACTATAGACCAAGACCACAGTATACCCATCCACAGAGGTTTGTCGAAAGGCCACCGAGACGGGTAGGCTGGACATCACAGAATGACAGGAACGCGCCGCGATTCCCCAGCTATCCCCCTGTGCGTGGAACAAAAATTACAAATAGGGACAACCAACCAAAACATGACACACACAACATTTTAGGACAACAGATCAGAAAAATATACAACCTATTGAGACAGGTACATCATCTCAATAATGTATCAGTCAAAGGGAAACAGGGCAACAACAAAAAAACACCCATCACCTTTACCAGACTGATTGATTATCTACAAAATGTTATCACACCAGTGTCCATGACCAATAAAACAAAGGAATTACTAAAGGGCAACGCAGAAAACTGGGCGTACACCACACAATTGATTCTGGAAGACCATTACGTGAAGGGCGTACAGCAGAGCCTCAAAGAGCTCGAGACCATCATGACCTCTGACTGGCGGGTGGCCTTTGAAGTGGCCATTAGATGGGCCAAAAAGAAATTCAAAGATAGGATGACGGAAGAGACCATTGACAAAACAGAGGCTCTTCTGGTATCTTTGCCTAAAGAAAAAGCATCTACAGTGGAAAATACCAACAACCCACCTGACATGAACGACCATGCCTCACAGAGTATAACTCCCTCTGAGAATAACAGCATCTCTCATTAGGGGGCTTTCCATCTCTGGAGAGAGCAAATGGGGGAACATCACCCGGGCCAAGAGAAGGAGACCAGGCTTGGTCTCCTCTGAGACCCCAAAATGGGGACATCCCTAAGGACAGACGCAAAAAAAAGACCAAGAAGAAGAACATTCGTGTCATTGACGAAGATGACTCCATTGATCTCTCACTGCATGAAGTGGACCGCTTAGAACAGTCGTCCAACTCTGAGGCAGACGAAGGTGCATCCCAGGAGACCCCCACAGAGGAACCTGACGAGATAGAGGAAGATTACACAAACGGTCAATTACCACACACAGCAGATGATCCGGAGGAGATACAACCCGGGCAAAAAACCCACAGACATTCTAACACCAAGAAGAAAATGGTTGACTGGAAAATCATTGTCCAAAAGAAACTGTTGATTATCGGAGACTCTAATCTAGCCAGAATACCTGCATTCGATAATCCTGACCTCCAGATAGATAGTTATCCAGGGGCAAATTTCAGACACATTGAATTCATTTTGTCCAAAATAAAGCCCACAGCATCAGTTGATAAGGTTATCCTTTCAGTAGGACTGAACAATAAAGAACAAAAGCCCAAAGAAACATCCAAAAACAACTCCAAAAAGTCCTCAGGATGGGCAATCTTAAGTTCCCAGCCGCTGAAATCTTGATCCCAATCATCAACTACTCCAAGAACCTTCCACAGAAGGATCAGGAGAACCTCGATACCATCAATGCACATATCAGGGCTCATATGCCTTTTCTGCCACCATTACCTAGGAAGGACTTTGAAACAGATTCTGACAATATTCACTGGACAGCACTAACGGCCAAGGCCATACTACAGTTTTGGTCTACTAAGTTAAACTTCTGAGCCCGTTAAAACCAATCTTCCAGTATGGGCCATTCAAAAATCTAAAAACTATTGGATACGGAGTATCAATTACAAACGAAAACACTGTAATAACCTCTAAACACAGAAAAACGACAGAGAACACAGACACTACCTTTAAAACTGTGGTTATTTTGGCAAAACATTTTAAACCAACATTAAAACATTTACAATTATTAAATAAGGGACTTACCTTCATACCTACCGTCAAAGTTCATAAAAACCAGAAGGCACAGATGATGTTGGACATGCAAGCTTACCATAGGAGGCTCAAATTAGCAGCCTATTTTGAAGGGAAAACAAACAGACCACATTTACCCTTTGTTCCTCACTCTAATTGGACACCAAAGTTAGGATCATTACCACCATCAATTAGGTCCTTAATAAGGGCAGACACATATGCCACCAAACTTTTCCACTGGGAAATTAGGGACAAAATCAATTTATCACGAGAAGAGACTGCAGCTTTAAAACAATTACAAATGAATAAACATATTGTTATGAAACCAGCAGACAAAGGTAGTGCTGTCGTCATCCTGGATAGAGAACAATATATATGGGAGGCTGAAAGACAATTGAATAATTCAATTCATTATAAGAAACTTGACAAATACATTTTCCCTGAAACAATTCCAATGGTCACACAAATTGTCCACCAAATGTATACGGAAGGTTTTATTAATCACAAGCAAAAATTATACCTTCAAGGCAATACAAATCCACGCCCCAGACGGTTTTACTTATTGCCAAAAATACATAAGGAAGCTGCAAATTGGAGTAAACCCTTTGAAATACCACCTGGATGCCCCATCGTGTCAGATTGTAATAGTGAAACATATGCAACTGCAGCATTTATTGAACATCATTTAAATCCCATTTCAAATAAACATCCAAGTTATATCAGGGATACGTATGATTTTCTGGAAAAAATAAAAAATCTTCACTTACCTGCAAATTCCATGCTCTTCACTATTGACGTGGATAGCCTTTATACCAATATTGAAACCAAATCAGGTACTGAAGCAATCCAAAAATGGTTTAAGAGATATCCGGTTACCAAAAGGCCAGACGGACACTTAATTAAACTGTTGGAGATACAGTTATTAAGGAATGATTTCGAATTTAATGACCAAATTTACTTACAAATTAGTGGAACGGCCATGGGAAAAAGGTTTGCACCCTCTTACGCAAACATCTTTATGGCAGACTGGGAAGAATCACGCTAGCCTTATCACCACTCAAACCTCTCCACTACTATAGATTCTTGGACGACATTTGGGGCATTTGGACTCATTCCAAAGCAGAATTTGAACAATTTATTGGATTGTTAAACACCCAACATCCAACCATTAAAGTCAAGTACGTTACAGACGACAATTCAGTCAATTTCTTAGATGTTGTGACTTTTAAAGGGTTACAATTCATGAATAACGGAATTAGATTTCAAAGTCTACTTCAAAGACACAGACACACACGCACTGCTTTGGAAAAATAGTTTTCATCCTCAACATACTTATAAGGGAATTATCAGATCCCAATTACTCCGTTTTCACAAAATATGTAGTACCGTACAAGATTTCCAGGCTGCTACACGGACCTTATTTCAAGCTCTCCGGAAACGAGGATATTCTCGTTCCTTCGTACGTAATATATTAAAAACCTTATTTAATCCCAAACGAGGTACAGAGGAAAACAAACCAAACATTATTCCCATTATTACAACTTACTCCAAACAGAGCATGGGTTTGACTCACATTCTTAAGAGAGAGTTACCTGTTATCAACTTGTAAAAAAAAAACAAATTACCTCGGTTTGGCCTCTGGATTTGTTTGCCTACTATTTTTGCATATTCTGTGAATGATACTTCATGTAGGCTACAAGACCACGTCTATTGTCCCCTCCCTTTTGAATTGTTTGCCTAGCAACTGATTGTTTACCTGTGTACCCAACTTTTCTGTGCTTTTTTTTCAACTATAGGCCCCCTCACACATTATTGTAGGTCCAGTTTAATATTCAACAGAGCTTCATTTTAAACATTATGTAGTAGGGGTCCCTGCTCCGTCTCTCTATCAGCCAGGTGTCCCTGGGCTGAAAAACGTTGAAGACCCCTTTCTTAGATATATTATTATGTGATGCATTGATGCATCACATACTGTTACCATACTGTCATATTATTATTATTATTATTATTCAGCCACTTGTCCTAAGCTTTTCAAAGCCCGCAGTTTTGACCCAATCGATTCCATTCCAGTGCCCACATGTCTTGGGTATTGCAATCCGTTAAATGTCTGTGCGGCCTGAGTATAACAAAATAATGTTAGCAATGACCACATCTCACACCTCTTCAGTTGTATTTTATTGAGTCATACATAACTGGAAGAGTACAGTGACACCAATGACATCAACACAAAACTCAGTCTAACCTGCTTTGGACATGAACTTGGTGCTTATAGGAATCCTTGATAAAAAGCTATTAGCCTGCTCCACTTCTTCTCCCATGGTGTATGCTGCACCAGCTTGGAAGCTTCCACTCCACTTGATCTATGGGGTGACAAAGTGAACCAAAAAGTCAGTATTGAATGCATGCCAGTTTTTTGTATTTAAGCAATGGAGAAAAACTGTAATGTACAATATCTCACATTTCATGCTATGCACTTTAGCATGCATGACAGAGAGGAATGGCTTCATTTCCAGCAGGTTAGCAAGCTCTGGGCAGGCTTGGCAGACTTTGGTCAAGAAGGGCCAGTATTTACAAACCACATCAGCACAAAAGAAGGTCACATTCTTCGCTGAGAGCTCCTTTTGTAAGTACATGGGATATGCATATATCTCTCCCCTGTACATATTGAGTGCCCCTAAAAAACACCATGCTTGCAGACGGCAAGCTCGATGCCCTCCTCATCCAGCTTGCTGCTGGCCTTTCTGGAGGACTCCTTAGCAGCTGCAAATGCTGCAGATCCACAGACCCCCTTCCCAGGAGCCTAAATGCAGAAGATATGCACTTAAGGTGATGGACAGAGGAATGGCAATGAGGGGAGAATACTACGCACTCTTACACACTCTTGTACACTTACATGGTGGACTTTCTTGCGGATATCATCAACAAATGCAGAAACGTGTTCATCATTGCAGAGGAACACCCCTTCAAAGTAGCCAGTTTCGTCTAAACTGCAAGAACAAGGAAATACAAATACTGCAAGCATTTGAATGCAATCATATTTATAATTAGAGTATATAAGTTGTAAAGTTCTGAGAGTAAAACAGATTTTATTGAAGAGATAAAACAAGAGATATGTTCATACCTTCCTGACTTCTTGAAGCGATGATGCTTGCGGTTGCCGTCCACCTTAACGGCCAACATGAGAGGGGTGCAAGCTGGACAGCTGAAGGGTTGTTCTTCGCAGAACTGGTCCACTTCATACTGGCAGATAGCCCACTCCAAGAAGCTCTTATAGAACGAATCACTGCATAGCTTGCCAGTCTGTTTAAAGATACATTGAAAAAGTGTTAAATATTGACATGAAACTGAACAGGGCATATTATTTTCGGTCAACATTGACCGGTGTGTTTTGCACAGTGATATCTCGGAACCCCTTATCCAATGTTGATGGTTGACATCTCCTTTGAACAGTCAAAGCAAGTAGAATCAAGGGGTGACAGACAGAATGACACCAGGGGTGAATTTCATGTTATAATTTTGCAGTAAGTTCAAAGATAGTGCTTACTCTACATTACTGTATATTATAACAATGCTTGCCATGTAGGCTGTGTTTACTGGAGATGGAAATGCTTTAGTTGGTGTTGTAGCTGAGATTCTTCCCGTTCCAATAATGTATGGGATGTATTGATTTGATACAAGCAAGTCAGTGTTTCATTTCATTACATTATATGGTCCGGACCCACCGGTGGGCCCATCAAGTTCAGCATTCACTGCATTCACTGTGATGAATATAAAATAAGACACTGATACTGTTTTCCTCAATGAACATTTAGAGAACAATAAATATTCAAGGCTCCTCTCCCTCAGGGGCCTCTCCCTCAGGGGCCTCTCCCTCAGGGGCCTCTTCCTGGTCTGTTGACTGTTGGTCAGGCTCATAGTCTGGATCGCTGTTGTCTTCCATTTCTGAGACATCGTCCTCTATATCTGAATCAAAACATTTGTCCAGAGCTCTCTGACAGAAAATCGCCTACTCATTGTGTCAATGAGTCAATTGTGAGCAAGGCACAAATATAACTACACGAGAGACAGTAATGGAGGGGCATTTACTGTGAGAAATTGAGAGGTTGTTCTTTCTCGAGGGGCACAGAGCTTGCACCTGTGAGAAGGTATGATACATTGTATCATACAGCGCGAAAGTGAGAGGTTCCTGTGTGTGTGTGTGTGTGTGTGTTGTGTGTGTGTGTGTTGTGTGGTGTGTTGTACATTTCTGTTTTTATTACTTCTTGCACCACAATTCTTTCTCAATGTTCTTCCAATGAAACTGCCACCCTGTCAGGTGTGTGACTTCCACAGAACTGATAAAAACACTCACACCTGTGTGTGTGTGTTGTGTGTGTGTGTGTGTGCGTGCGTGCGTGCGTGCTGCGTGCGTGCGTGCGTGCGGCTGTGTGGTGTGTGTGTGTGTGTGTGTGTGTGTGTTGTGTGTGTGTGTGTGTGTGTGGTGTGTGTGTTGTGTGTGTTGTGGTGTGTGTGTGTGTGTGTTGTGTGTTGTGTGTGGTGTGTGTGGTTGAGGCTTAAATATCTGTATGCAGGTACTGTGCCCCTCACTTGGATCTATTGAGGCACATTTTGTAAAAATGTATTTGTTTTGATTTCAGCCTTGATTTAGATATTCAGGCTATGCATAGTGCACTTTTCAGACCTAGATAAAACCCTATCACATATTTTCTAATACTCAGTGCTTTTTGGTTCTTGGCCTTTGTTTTCTATGTGAATGATTGTAGCTGTTTAGGGATGAAGTGTGATGTGTATTATTACTTTTAAGTTAGCCAGGTTCAGTCCTAATAAGGCTGAAGTGATCGTGACAGGTTGCCTTCCTTCCTTCCTCAAACTGTGCTTCTGCTTTGTTATTGAATCTAATCTTTCTTGTCACTCTTAGTATGCAAATAAGGATGCAATCTGACTCCTTGCTGAAGATCTAAACCACTAGTATTTCCTATAATCAGTTATAGAACACCAAAACTGAAAACATGAAAAGACGAACTATCTTCAAGCCATTGTTATTTTTTAACTGATGTGTTTCGTGGAAACGAAACAAACTAACCTCTTTAAATATAATTAGATGTATCATTGCAAGATGAAATCTAAAACCTTCAACTCAATCATACTGTTTTTTCTATTCTTCCTATTGGCGCATGGATTAATTCAAATGTGTTGTTTCTGTCCCAGAAAACTAAGGAATAGTTAATTGTATTGTCCGAAGATACATCATTTACTGCAAGAATGTCAAATCTATTGAAGAGGATCTACTTTGACTCCCCAGAACTCTTACCAGTCTCTCCATCTCAATGGACCCTCTGAATTATGGTTTCGCACTTGGGATTTTTCTCAATTTTGGAAATTTAGAAAGTTTGGAAATATCAGGCTGTCTTACTCAACTTCTGTCTACTGGTAAGAGCTTAGGAATCCCAAATTTGCATTGTTTTCTTTAAATGGAAATCCAGACGACTGCAAAGGGTTTTTCAATAGACAATCAATCAGTGATATGATGAATCTGAACGTTTTATCTATATTGAACTATAGGCTTTCTGTGATGGCACAAGATGTTTTTTATGAAATAATTTCTTTACAAAACCTCGTTGTTATTGATTACTCAATGCAAGATCTATCAGAGCTGGTCTGTCGATTATGGAAAATAGGGTCCCTTACACAGCTTTGGATTGACTCAAACATCACACTCGTCAAACAAATAAACTGCTCTGGTCTGAATATGTCGAAAAGCATAAAGCCTGTTGTTTTTGAGAACGTAACGAGTGCTTCATTAATACTTGGGAAAGTGACCCTTTTAGAGGAAGGAGCACTGGCGTGGCTCCCTAATGTGTCATATTTATCTGGGTTTTTCACCAAAAATATGTAATGCTCCTACCGCTGTCTGGTATCAAGCAATTAGACCATTTGGATATCAAGGCTATTGGTAACGATGAGGTAATTCATTCTGAATACGTCTGTCATGTTGTTAAAATGCTAGCTATCAGGACGCTAACTCTTTACTCTCCACTGACATATGTTGAAACTTGCAATGGGCTTCAATCTATTTTCTTTCTAGTGTTAAAAACCGAACCCATTTCAGATTTCAATTTAGACTTCACTTCCCATTTTAGAAATCTAACTCGCTTAGACGTTAAAGTAATATATCCTAATTTTAGTAATTTCTGTTTATCACAGTCTGTACAACTTCCATGGTTAAAGGAAGTCTCGCTGTTGATACGAATACATTTGCTTGTTGCAAAACAGTTTCAGTTGCATGAAAAATCTACAATATCTGTGTTTGTCTAGTCATTTTATTTCAAATATTGAGGATTTTGCTTTCCAAGGACTATATCAACTGGAGTCCCTAACACTATGTTACAACAAAATCTAAATGATTAGTGTAAATACATTTTCTGATTTACATCAGTTGACAACGTTAGACCTCAGAGAGAATATCCTGATGGAAATCGATACATGTTCCTTTAGATCTCTCAAATCTCTTAGAACAGTGTGGCTTGGAGATTTGAATTACCCCAGTATTCCCACAGAACCTGTGATTAAGATGAATCTGACAGACATATTTGAAAACATCCTGAGTCAGCTCAATCTACGGTCCATTAGTTCTGGAATGAGACCGTTGAGGTTGACCATTGGTAGTAACATTACAGCTAATCAGAACCTAAGCCTCCAATTAAAATCAATCAATCAATCAATGTTTATTTATATAGCCCAATATCACAAATGTTACATTTGTCTCAGTGGACTTCACAGTTTGTACAGAATATCAGTAGACAATACGACACCCTCTGTCCTTAGACCCTCACATCGTACAAGGAAAAACTTCCAGAAAAAGGAAAAAGGAAAAACCCCACAGTTTAAGGGGGAAAAAAATGGGAGAAACCTCAGGGAGAGCAACAGAGGAGGGATCCCTCTCCCAGGACGGACAGACGTGCAATAGATGCCGTGTGTAAATTGAAAGATAATACATTACAACATAGGTAGTCCAAATGTTTGGAAATGCATGTGTCTATAATAAGAAGATGAATCCACG
This sequence comes from Dissostichus mawsoni, assembly GCA_011823955.1. Taxonomy (NCBI): domain Eukaryota; kingdom Metazoa; phylum Chordata; class Actinopteri; order Perciformes; family Nototheniidae; genus Dissostichus; species Dissostichus mawsoni. The sequence goes on from JAAKFY010001069.1 coordinate 1,275,965, forward strand.
AGGATATCCATCCAGGACTTATGATCCAGGACCACAGCAACAGGCACAGCCACGACTCAAGATCCAGGGCTCGCGATCCAGGACTCAGGACCACAGCAACAGGATCAGCCACGACTCAGGGTCCCGGCGTAGATAGACACCAAAAAGAAATTTGGGGAAGCTGGGTTATTGGGAACATGAGAGTACACAGGTACAGACAGAGAGAAGGAAGAAGTAAAGTAAAGTGTCCCCCGACAAACTAAGCCTATAGCAGCTAAACCTAGGGGCTGAATCTAATCCGCCCTAACTATAAGCTTTATCAAAAAGGCAATTTAAAAGGCAAAACCGTTTCATTTGAAGACTGCCAGCGGCCATTTTTGAAGTACGTTATCAATCTCTATGTTGAAACAGAGCAATTCCTCTGTGGCACCATATTTATGGGAAGATATTTCAGCTCAGTCGAAACCTTTCAGTACATTTCAAAACTCTCAGCAAAAAGTGTTGATTTGACTGAACTCAATCAGCTGGTCCATTTGAGGACACTCGTCTTAAGCCAGGTGGACCTTTCAAAACAGGCATCTGCTGACACCATGTTCCATAACCTAACCAAACTGGAGATTTTAATGATAAATACCTGTTGGATTAACAGCTTAGATGGTAGTTTAACAAAAGACTTACAAGCTCTGAAAATGTTGAACATACAAATAGAAAACTTCTATAATATCTTCCAAAGCTTCATTAAATCTCATTCCGGTCTACAGTACCTTACTGTGCAAAACTTTGATGTGTTCTGCAGCTGCGACAATGTGTGGTTCCTTGAGTGGGCACAGAGACAGAGACAAGTATTTGTGTTACTTGATACAAATCCAAAAGATTTAACGTGTCTGTCAGACAATGGAATGGACCACCTGAACTTGGTGGCGTATTCAGCAGCAAAGTGCCAAAAGGACGTTGGATATGTTTTGTTTCTCGTCACTGGCCAGGGAGTTCTATTCTTTATGTTGGTGGCCTTCTTCTGTAATTTTGCGAGTCCATACTAGGGATTTCACCAACTAATCGACTAGTCGACTAGTCGACTACCTCTACCAGTAGTCGGTGCTGTAGGCCCTAGTCATCTAGTCGTGAACAAATGGAGGCAAACGTGGGAGATGAGGATGCCGACATTGGCGCTGAGGTGCTGCAAAATGCTCCAGCAAAACACGTCCGACATTCAGGGGTCCTCATCTTATGCGCAAATGCGGCGCACCTATGCACTCTACAGTTTCAGTTTTAGCTCCGGCGCTAAAAGTTCACGAGCGTGCTCCACTAGCACCCCCTCTTTGAACAGCTGTTTTGACCTCATTTCGAGAGCAACAAGAAAACACGGGTCAACAGTGGTGCGGATGAGCTACGGGATTACTGCCAGCAGACACCCCATATCCCCACACATGGATAACCCTCTGAAGTGGTGGGCACAAACGCGCGAACCGCTTCCCCCGTTTAGCCAAGCTTTCCAGGAGCTACCTGGCTAGCCACCAGCACCCCAAGTGAACGGATGTTTTCCCTGGCAGGCACCACTGTCACCCGACAGCGGTCAAGCCTCCTTCCCTCACATGTTGATGCTTTGGTCTTCCTTAACGCAAACCAAAAAACCTGGAAGGGTGGACATCCTTATCGAGGAGGACAGTGACAGCGAGTAAAGTGTTGCGCAATGCGCACTGGATTTATTGCATTTATCTTCTTAACAGAGTTTTTGCAGTAGATTTGGTGAGTCCAGTTACTGTTTTTTATTTAATCAGCCATGTAACCCATGTAACCCAAATTAAAATGCTGCTTTGTTACAGTGTTTAACGTAACTGTATGCATTGCAATACAAAATACAGTTTTACACCTCTCTTTGTGTGTCTTTATTATGACGTAACAACTAGTCGACTAGTCGACTACTATTTTGAAAAACTTGTCGACTAGTAAATATTGGTAGTTGTGAAACCCCTAGTCCATACGTCCTCCCACTGTATCACATAACCCTCGGCTGGCTGGCGGAGACCACGCAAACCGACGGCAGGAGACGTTACCGCTACGAAGCCTTCGTCTCCTACATCGGGAAGGACGAACGTTGGGTGGTGGAGGAGCTGCTGCCTAACCTGGAGCAGCGAGGACCCCCTTTCCTCCACCTCTGCCTGCACGACAGGGACTTCCAGGTGGGGAAGGACATCGTGGAGAATATCACCAACAGCATGTACCAGAGCCGCCACAATCTCTGCCTGGTCAGCCGCAGCTTCCTCCTCCGCAGCAGGTGCTCCCTGGAGATGCAGCTGGCCACCTGTCGACTGAAGGCGGAGCACAGGGACGTGTTGATCCTGGTGTTTCTGGAGAGGATCTCCCGTCGCCAGCTGTCTGCCCACCACAGGCTGGCCAGACTGGTGAAGTCTAGGACCTACCTGGACTGGCCACAAGAGCCCCAACAACAGGGTGCATTCTGGGACAGGTTGTGGAACAAGCTGAAGCCTGAAGGCTGAGGTGTGACGTATTATGGGATGTCGTCATTTTAATTGCAGCTCATTGATAGTTCTAATGTCCCTTTGCAGATAAAAAAACACATGCAAAATGTATCATATATTGTCAATCTTGTAGCGATGTAGTCCTCAATGCCTGGGAGTCACCAGTTAGTTGTAACTTGTGTAGTCAGTCGCAGGTCTTGATCAGCACAGCCACCAAAAACAAAATATTACATTTTAAAAGTAACTCTGATCCAAACAGCTCACATACACATGCATTCGCAGAGAGAGCCACTCCCTTTTTGTGTTTTCAAGGTGACCCCAGAAATATTCCAAATATAATATTGATCTGACGGGGAAATTTCTCCTAGAACATCTTTCCCCAGCAGGAACCAGACTTCAGAATAAATATAATTCATACATTTTATTATATTAAAATAGCTTTTATTATAGCATTGTTTATGTTGTATACACTTTCCATAATTCTACACCCCTCCTCCCTCGTATACCACAATGGAAATCTAGCTATATTTATACAGCTTCTTGTTTTGATTGTTTGTAATGTGTATTATTCATATAGATGATGTACTTATTCATATAGTTTATGTACTTATGTGTTTTGGTTGACATGCTGAATGTCAAAAGACAAGTTGTGTCCTTGGTACTCTGTATGAAACTGCTCGTCTCAGCAGAAAGGGAACTTGTGGCTGACATTTTCTTAGAGACCAAAATACATAGATCAGTCAGTTTCCTGCCTTCAGACAACAACACAACTATGATTTCTTGATTTTGATCTTATAAGAATTTTATTTATATACATTTGGCTTTGGGCTAACTGTTGCTGGGCAGATACTTTTGCTCATAAGAGGTGGCCACACTCAAACACGTGTCATTCATGATGTAGTGTGCTCTTCTCAGTGTTATTTAGTTTGGGTCGTAAAGATTTTGTGCTTAGTGATGTTGTGGTTCAGTCCTTCAGTTCAGTTCATATCTCAAAGGTATACCTTCATGTACTGTATATGTGTTTATGCCATTCATTCCATACTGCGATTCTGTCCATATTGTAATATTAAATAAATCGTTACTGCAATCAACAATCTTTCTATGGTCACTTCTTAAAGTTTGCTTCAGGAAAAAATACCTATCTATACCAGCTGACACAGGGCGAGAGGCGAGGTACACCCCGGACAGGTCGCCAGTCTATCACAGGGATGACATATAGGGACAGACAACCACTCACACTCACATCCACACCTACGGGCAATTTAGAGTCACCAATTAACATGCATGTTTTTGGACTGTGGGAGGAAACCGGAGTACTCGGAGGAAACCCACACAAACACGGGGAGAACATGCAAACTCCACACAGAAAGGCCCTTGGGTCAGGTGGGGTTTGAACCCAGGACCTTCTTGCTGTGAGGCAACAGTGCTAACCACGAACCGGATGTGTTAAGTTAAAATGTCCATCTCAGATTAATTTACTTTGACAAAATTGGAATCTGTTTACCTACAATCTAACAAGAAAGCATGATTTTTTTTTATAATTCATTGGATTTAGTTTTTAGCGCTTTTCTATTGACTCAAAGCACCTTGCAAAGCACCAGTTCATGCCAGACTTGCTCAACAACAGACTTTTGCGCACACACACACACACACACACACACACACACACACACAGACTTGTCAGGTCAGCTCCTTCCTCTTGCTTGTCCCATGCTTGCTCCTCCATGTCATTCCTCCAACTGAAACAGACACCCATAAGTAACCTTTAACTCACTAATCATTAGATTGACCATACCTGTCGCCAATCCATTATCAGCCATCTGAAGGTCTCCCCACCACGGTCCTGCAGTTCCCTCTACAGGCCATCATTCCATCACAACCCTCACTCACATTGAATAAATTACATGTCAGTATGAGAGTATCGATGATCAAATCATAGCAGCCATTATAAGTGGGGACATGCCCCCCCCCCCCAACATTTCAAAATCTAGGTTTTGCCCCCCCCCCCCCACTTTTCTCATCTCAAATTGTATTTTGCATTGCCTGCCCGTCTCAGCAAATTTGGAAGTTCGGCAGTCTCCAAATGAATCCATTCAGCAACTATTTAAAAACATAATTCAACTAGAAAATGCATTTCCCTGCGCAAATGTGATGCATCGCAACTATTCAACTGATCGCCTTAGCACGCAGAACCTACCCCTGCAGCACAAGCGGACTGCGGTCCAAAACCCTTTTTTTCAACAAGGAGGCTTATTGCTGCTAGACTGGTAGTGCCCTTTTCATCATAATATAATGATGGACACATACTGTATGATGATGAAGTACTACGGTTTGGCTTTATTTTCAACAAGGTCAGGCTTTCATGGACAATGCTTTAATGTGTTCAAAAAGTATGCTTTTAGTTCAAAACAGGGTAACGCATTCTGAGCAGTAATTTCTCCCTTTCAAAATGGGATACCTCATACTATTCAATTGAGGTAGTCCATTTGGAGGGGAGGCTCAATTTTCAGTTGTATTTGATAATGTGTACACCGAGTCATGCTTTACTTATTCTTCTTAGGCAATCAATACCCACCCAAGCTTAACAGTCCCATTCATTGTCAATGGGCAAATTAAGCGTGTAAAAGAGGCAATTAAAAAAGAACTAGTGGACAGATTAATTAGTTGTGTAAAAATGCAGTCGAATTTTAAGGCTCAGGTGAAAAAGGTCTGCAATCGGGTCAAATTCAGTCTATCAAACTTCAGGTTCACTAGAAGTTACATGTCAACAGAGGCAGCCATGATGTACATGTATTATATGGTCCTCTCTCACATCACTTACTGTCTAACAACCTGGTCGCAGGCCAGTACCACTACACTCAAACCGCTAGAGTCCTTGTATAAACAAATCCTCAAAGTACTTGATAAGAAATCTGTTAGTTCTCATCACTGCCCAATACTTTCAAAATACAACTTGTTGAGCTGGGAGAACACCATTAAACATGTAAATATTTGTCTCATGTACAAGATTACACATGGTCTCACCTCACCTCCGCTCAGACAGTTTGTCACCATCAGAACAACTGCATATAGGGCTACAAGAGGTGCAGCAAGAGGGGATTGCATTATCCGGCTCAGGAAAAGTGCGTTCAGTCAATCTGCATTCTCTGTGAAAACTGCACTAGAATGGAACTCCATCCAGCAACAATGAAAGAACAAGCCACATACAGTTCATTTAGGACTCATTTAAAGACTTGGTTAGTTAGTACTCAGATCTGTCAACACTAATATTAATTTGCACTACACTTTCCTCGGTCTGTACTGTTGTAACCTGTCACTATCTTGTTGCTATGTAATATGTATGTTTTCGTTTTCTGTTTTTATTGGCATGTCCTGTATTGTGAGCCTTTATGATGCATGTGTTTAATGATTTTTTATTTGCAATTTTCTTAAATATAATTCTTTTTAGGGTGACTCTGTAACATCTGTCCAGGGACTACAGATGAAAAATAGCCTTTTGGCTAACTCTGGCACATTTCAGCAATGTTCATTAATGTGCACTGTCCCTGTTAAATACATTAAAAATTTAAAAATTTGAACTGACATTGCAATGGAAGCGAAATGCACGTAGTTAGATGCCGGAAAATGGGGCTAATAATAATAACAACTATTAGGCCTATACAACTTAAGGATAACAGTATATGATTGCGTCTTAGGAGCCAATCACATAATGACCGGACGGAGTCATTCATTGCCAATGCTGCAAGCCAAGACAGTCAGTATAGCTTAACATGACAACATGCGATTGCATAACATCGACGCTAGATGGCGGTGTAAGAATGTGAAAACTCTCCCCCCCATTAATTTCAATGGGGCCAAAAAACAATTAAAAATCATAATAAAAATATAACACGTGAACCGATCACTTAGCTGTATGTAAGCACAATGGACTGAATACCCAAGACATGTGGGCACTTGAATGGAATCGATTGGGTCAAAACTGCGGGCGTAGATAAGGTGCCAAAAATAGGCCTAATAATAATAATAATATGACTTTCCGGTAACTATATGTGCTGCATCTGTCGATGCATCACATAATAACGGAAAAAACATTAACTATCGTGAACGTAGTCGGGTCAGACTCGAGGGTAGTAAAGTGATGTTCGCGAACGATCCGATTCTTTTGAACGACTCTTTGATACGAACGAAGGAAACCGAGTCGTACCTGCGACAGCCGTTCTTTTTACCGTTCTTTCCAAATTTCACCGTCTGCCCAAGACCAACACAACAGCAACGAAATTTAAGCGCGAATACACAACCAGAGGAATCTATTAGTATCAGACTTGTTATACTAGCTTGTCGGGAAAGGGAATAAATAATGCTCTGATGTTAGGTTACTATTTGGCGAGAGAAAATGTAAGGTAGCAAGCTAGCCTACTCTGTAAGCTAACCAACAGTGTTTACATTCTTCACTGGGATAGAGAGGAGACAGAAAAAGAGAACGAGATGGCTAGCGAGGAAGAACAGGAGATAGAGAGAAAGAGCAGGTATTCGTAACAGTGTTTAATTTCTCCTTGGCAGTACCTGGTCTTTAAAATACATCTTTCTTAAATATAAGAATTTAATGTATTTCAAATGTATGTTAATTTTAGATTTGATGACATAGCCTGTAGGATGGACAAATCATGAATCAAAAATGCTGCTGTTGTACAATCCCCATAGAGATGTAACTGAAATGTTTTTTTTGTATCATTTAAAAACATTCAGCTGGAGAGACACGAGAGGAATTAGAGAGAATGAGAAAGGTAGCTGGTGCAGAGTGTGAGGAGAGGAGAGCGAGAAAGCAGGTTCTTCCAAGGACAGAGAAGAGAGAGCTGGTTCTTCCAAGGAGAGAGAGACAAGAGAAGAGAGCGAGAGAAAGGGAAAGAAAGAATCTGGGATCAGCAGGTACATGTCAGACATATGTCCTTCGATAACTCAACATTGATGACTCTAATTGGTTTACAATAAAACATGTAATTTATGTAACAACCCCTCTTTATAATCTACCTCTTTATAATCTCCCCTCCCCAGTCTGAGCATCTTCCATCTTCTGTCACTAGACAGACCCTCTTAAAACCACACTAATTAGTACATTCTGTTCTCAAAAGTCACCAGACATTTGCATTTAACTGCTTTACTTAAATATATATATAGATAGATTTAGATAAGGATATATATATCTTTCAGGGGAGCATGCACCCTGCCAGCATTGCAGTGTACCCCCCCAGGTTCAGAATTACTCCTACGCCCCTGTGTTCATTGAATATTTGTATGCTTCAGTCGACCTACCTAACTAACTTTCCTTTGGTTTCTAAAGGAGATTATGCCCTTTGTAGTATAAAACATTTGACGATGTTACAGTAATAGTGTGGGCCTCAGACCCAATGGGATGTCCTCACTCATTATGTGTATTTTGCATTTTTCTTAAAAAACTATAATTCTGTTAAGCTGTTTTATTGTATTTATTACGCTGTAATTCCCTGCCTTTAAAACAGTTTTGCAAGAGAACCATAGCCTGGTGTGACAGGATAAACCATCTATAACTGGTTAGTTCACTTTGAGCTTCCTCCTGGGCATTTGTTTTTACTTAGCGCTACCCTCAGGTTACTTTAAAGAAGGAAGAAGAAATATGCACCAAATATAACTTATATTTAGTTATATTTGGTGCATATTTCTTCTTCCTTCTTTGTATTGTACTGTTGCACCTCAATTTCCCTCGGGATAAATAAAGCTTCTTGAATCTTGAATCTTGAATCTTCCCCATTTCAAACAGTGTTCACACTGTGATGTCATCCTACATTCCATTAGCAGCAATTCATTAATAAGCGTATTGGATGAAACCGCAGGTCTCTAAAAACCCAAAAACACGCACAATACAGGTGTGTGATATCTCATTGTGTGTTTTTTACTTGTGAGTTCATCCTATCATAAAAATTATTTACACATTCAGAACATTATTTTAATGGAAATTAAGCAAGTTTATGTGTCAGAGACTTTGTCTCTTTGTGCCTTTTAAAAAAAAAGAAATGATACATTTTAGGTTTCACTCCTTCCCCATCCCCATTCAATCAGGAAAAGTCATTCAATATGAAGTGAAAATAATTACGACCATCATTTCTTTAGGAGCGTCAAACATTGATTGGGGTCAAATTGAACCCAAATATAATAGGAAGGTAAATGTCATGAAGGTTTGTGCTACCTGAGGTGGCTGGAGGGAGGTCACTAAACTAGGAAAGGTGTGGTTGTGCTTATCAAGTAGAGATACTTGTCACAACACAATGTATGTACCACAGACACACACAACCGGGTTAGATTTTATATCAATTTGGGCCGTTTCTTAGACTGTTTTCCTGTTGAAAGCTTAAATACTTATCGTTTGACTGAAAACCTAATGAAGGATAGCTTAGCGCGAGTGTTATAGCGTTAGGTGTTATTTGCTCTCAGCTAGCCCCCCATAGGTTTCTAGTCAGATGGTTTATAATTGTGAATGGTGATACACAGCTTGTGCCAATGAAGATTTAATTGTGTTTCAAATCCTGTATGAGATACATCCCCCCCACACACACACACACACATGCACACACTCTTCAAATATTTCCCTTAAACAGGGTGACTTTAGCTTGCAAATGGAAAAAAAGAAGAAACTAAAACCTCACTACCTAATGAAGGTTAAACTATTTGCCCTTACATCATCTGACATGTTTCTTTTTTCCTTGTGATGGTGATACTCACATTTTTGTTTTTCTGTCTTTTCAAGAGGGTTCACCTGTTTCCTTCTTCCTTGTGATGATTGTATGCATAAAAGAGCCTTTGTGCTTCTGTTCATAAGGAGAATGGTATTAGCACTGTAAACTAGGGGGAAACATTTTTTTTATCAAAAGTTATTTCATCATAGGTTTTTTAAACAAAATATTACAAAAGGTCTAAAAGAAGATATTTTTAACTTATTGATCTGGATTCTACATTTTTGTGCTATTGTAATTGATTGTCCATAGTATGTACTCGTTGTACAGAAGAACAATATCACTCAGATTGTTACGTCCACACACTGGTGTGGTGTGTATCCCACTCTCTCACAGTCTCTTTCTCTCTCTCTTCTCTGATTCAGATTCAACAAATACTTCAGTTCTGTCACCCCCTGTATTTAGCAGAGTGTATATGCACTAGTTTAGTTGACAACGTTATTATTGATTACTTTGTTTTGACACCACACATTGTTCCCTTTAAATTAGCCCATATTTGTTGACATAGCAGTCTAAACCTCTACATGATTTACACTGTGTTGATTAGTGTATTGGAAGTAAAGATTTGTACCCCTGTTTCACAAGAGGCTTCCTGGCTGAACTCTCCGATTGCAAAATGTTTAAATGTCTCCCGTTGTGACTGCCTTCCTTTACAGCAGCTTTTGCAATATTTGTATCATAATGTAATATTATAATAATATATATGTAATATTAGTATGACTAAATTGCTTAGCTCAGTGACAACAAAGAATACTCCTCCACCTTAGTAATGGTGGTCCCAACGCCGTTTAACTAACTTGTATAATGCCTACCAACATAGGGGTCTTGATTATCAATATGATAAAGGCCTAAAAGAGTAGAATTTCATATCCTAATGCTATCACAGGCCAGGCCAGACACAGCTTACGCCTGGCTGTGATTTTATTTTCATCCTTGTGAGGAGAGCTGGACAGTCAACCAACAGATAGGATGTAAAGCGTCTTTGAGTTTGAGAAAAGCGCTATATAAATAATTTGACAAAACATATTCATAGAAGTCCACCTCAGATTAATTTACGTTTAAGCATTTGGAATTTGTGAATGGGGTTACCTACAATCAAGCAAGATAGCATTTCGTATGGACCTTAAATGTTGTAGGTAGGCCCTACTACAAAGAATTGTCGTATGTCTTTTATAAACATATGGTGGATTTTTGTTTTGTTTTTTTTTTCAAAATGGAATCATTATTTTTTTTAAAGAATCCAGGGTATATATGTAATTTTAGATATTATCTAAAGTTTCTATAGAAACACATTTCCTGGTTGACAGTACTCCATATAGGTACATTATACACTTCATGGAGATGCCAAGTTGACGGTTTAGCATGTCATCCTAGATTGTAATAGAGAACGTTGTGGAAAATCTGTCAAGAAGATTCTTATCTTTTCAATAGAAAACTACATTCCATCAAACAAAAACATCTTCAACTGACTGTCTGAAACTACAGAAACTCTCTACCACGTCCCCTTCACACCACCTCTCAAAGGAGGCCAACGGCCAAATCTCAGAAGGGGTATGGCCATTCCTTTCACCACCACTTCTTCTACGTTCTCCTCTTCTTCCTCTTCATGCGTGACCTCTCTTATGACCTGCATAACCCGCCTGCTCCTGTTGTTGCTATGTTGTTGCAGGTGAATACTCATATTTTTATACTATTACTACAGTGTGAAATCAATAATCAGATGCGGATCGAATTGTATTACCAATCCTGTATGAGATATTTGTGCAGTGCAGTTTTTCTAGCTATGATATGCAATTCCCACTGTCACATTTCCATTTCAGTGTCAACTTGACATTGTATCAAATCAACAACAATTCAATATCAATCGGTGCATTGTAGCTTCAACAACACAATGTTGAAATGTTTAATTCATAATACAGTTTTGAATTGTCTTTCTCACAGTGATCAGTTATTATCCATGTGTAAGGCATGATATGAGGTATGGTATTATGACATACCCTAGCTTTGTGCCCATTCACACTGATGAAAAACGTGTCCCCTCAATTGTTTGAGATAATAGTTTGAAATTAAATCCGTAGTATTATGCATATACAGTATACAGTATATGCTAAAGGCAATTAGTAAATGGAGTTTTTAAACTGTTCTCACTCAGAAATTGGGTACATTGTCCCAGTGCCTACAGACATTGTTTATTATGCACAGTACATGTTGCTTCAGTATAAAGGAAAAGCATCCTACCCATCTCACACATCTTAAGAATAACATTTATGGACAGGCCATGGTGGCGGGGCTATTGTTTAAGGGATGTTCAAATAAAACAAAATAGATTTGAAATATACTTTCAAGGGGTTTTCCTCGACCTGCTGACTGGACCTGTTCCAATGTGATTGTGGATTTTATTGATCACTTCATGAACAGTTTTCCAGGGTGGAGATTTAATAAGAGATGTTTCCTCATTGCTCTTAAATTTGAGAAAAACATTTCCTGCTCAACAACACTTTTTGTGGACATTCAAAAATAAATAAAAAATGACAGCTTCAATAATTAAAGTTTAGAATTTCCAGTAGCCAATGAGAGGGGACCTCAGCATCATTGGCGTATTCTGATTGATGCATAAATATTCAAGCATGAATTATCACCACTCTCACTTAGACTTAATATTTGAGAAGAAGCTCCTGCTCACAGACTCATCCAAAGACTCCATTAAAACCAACACTTGATACGATAAGAAAAACAGTATTAAATATTAGTTTATATTACATTTAGAAATCACTTGCACTTATCCTTAACATTTCTGTTTCAGATCTGACATCAAATCTCTGGAATGTACCCAACAACTCAGCATATGGCTAAGGGGGTGGCCATTTTTCTATCATTGGTCACAATGAAAAAGTCTCATTGGAGTATATCAAAGTGTGGTTAGATACCTGGCAGGTGAGGGGTGTCCAGGTTCAGCTTAGAGGTGGGGGAAAGGCCTTTTATGGAAATACAAAGGGCGTTTGCCAAGAGTATTCGTTTGGCGCACATGAGCGCTTTACCGTTACAGTGGGATAAAGGAGAGACTGGAAGCAAAATACGTTTTGGTGGCATCGAGTTCAAGACGAGCCTCTCCAAACATTTTGTGTCCTAAATGACAGCGACCCCATTAAACAGCGAGCACCATATCAACGTCTGCACTGGAGCCTGTGTGGGTATCGCCGGGCGATCAGGATCTGCCATTGACGCCTTGGGCTTTGTGTTTGTCAGAGTGAGTCTAGTGTAACCTGGGAGGCACCTTCAGTCACCTTATCACTGGTGAGGTGAAGACCAGTATAAATCTCAGTGTGCTTCAGTACGCAGTCAAGACAATGACCTTACATGTACCAGGCATCTAAATCAAATGAAATAAAAACTAATTGTATCAACTTCAACGTCTTTTAAAAATTATATAAAATAAAGTGATTGAAACTATAAGACACTATAACCGTACTCCTTTTTTTATGTTCACTTTATTTGCATCCATTGTGTTCTGCAGTAACTGCTAAAATAGAGTTCCTGAATAATGCAATAATGCACTGTAAAAGGAGTTCAAAGCCCATTATTCATCTGCCCTTTCTTCTTTTCCAAACAAAACATTGCCACCATCATTTTTTTTACAGAATTTGCTCCTGTATTTTTAAGAAAGCTTTAAGCTTACATGAAGAACAAGAGTAAAGTCCAACTATCAAAACAATCGAGAAGGTGAACAGAAAGGCTAGCCTTTGCTCCCCATGCGCATCAATGAGCCTTGGGCGCTCATGAGCCTGTCGCCGGTTCACCGGTTGTCCTTCCTTGGACCACTTTTGGGTGGTACTAACCACTGTATACCGACAACACCCTGCAATACCTATAGTTGTGGAAATGCTCTGAGCCAGATGTCTAGCCATCCACAATGTGTCCCTTCTCAACGTCACTCAGATCCTTACGCTTGCACATTGTGAGACAGCGCGAGAAAGTGAGAGGTTCCTGTGTGTGTGTGTGTGTGTGTGTGTGTGTGTGTGTGTGTGTGTGTGTTGTACATTTCTGTTTTTTTTACTTCTTGCATCACAATTCTTTCTCAATGTTCTTCCAATGAAACTGGGTGTGTGACTTCCACAGAACTGATAAAAACACTCACACCTGTGTGTGTGTGTGTGTGTGTGTGTGTGTGTGTGTGTGTGTGTGTGTGTGTGTGTGTGTGTGTGTGTGTGTGTGTGTGTGTGCATGTGTGTGTGTGTGTGTGTGTGTGTGTGTGTGTGTGTGTGTGTGTGTGTGTGTGCGTGTGTGTGCGTGTGTGTGTGTGTTGTACATTTCTGTTTTTATTACTTCTTGCATCACAATTATTTCTCAATGTTCTTCCAATGAAACTGGTTGTGTGACTTCCACAGAACTGATGAAAAACACTCACACCTGTGTGTGTGTGTGTGTGTGTGTGTGTGTGTGTGTGTGTTGTACATTTCTGTTTTTATTACTTCTTGCATCACAATTATTTCTCAATGTTCTTCCAATGAAACTTCCACCCTGTCAGGGTGTGTGACTTCCACAGAACTGATAAAACACTCACACTTGTGTGGAGATGTTTTCCATCTGCAGGATGAACATAATACACTCATACCCATTCATTTACTATGGCGGTCAATTCTGACCGAAAACATCATGGGTGTTTCACTGTTGAATAAATCACTAAACAAATCAATGCAAGTGGTGATCATCAATTGTATATGTTCAGAGGCCTACTGTGGAGGATAATATAAGGTCTTGAGGCAATTGGATGAAAAACACAATATTTATGATAAAAAACAAAGTCACTCGGTCACTTTTGACCCAAAACGCAAGAGAATGGTTAAACAAGCCTCCAATGCCCAAATATGGGAATGGTCTTTGGTCTTGCAACACCTCCCAAGTCCACCCCATCACACTTTGTAGCTCAAATAAACAAAGCCTATGAAATGTATTAACCAATGGCAAGAACCCTCAGTATTATGGGTGTGGCCTGCCTGAAATATAAATATTAGAGCATCACCTTTGATTATCAACATTCATATACAGACTTGTTCAAACTAGTTGCTTGTAATAATTCCAGCTCACACATTTTATTAAACCTTATCCTAAACGAATAAGTTGACTTCAACCTAAAGAATCGGTTTCAAATCTTCAAAAGCACACCAATTAAGGTAAGAAATATTTGAATATTAGTTTTTTCTAATTAAATAGGATACTCTGTGCCTATGACTCTAAATAGTTTAATCTAAATAAATTCAAAGTACACCTTAAACGTAGCATTACTTAAAACCGGAGGCAGACCCTCATGTTTGCTGGTCAATAGATATATAGAAAATTATAATCATTTAATACATTTGGAATTTGAATGAATTGTGTATTTTACTAAGTTTGTTCCCATCAGTAAATTAGCATGAATTATTGCTACTCTCTTCCTCAATGGTGCTGCTTCTAGTGCAGCTCATAAAATAAAGATTTATCCAATCAGATTTGCCACTTATGCTGTCTCAGGGTCAAACATCTACCATGAGGCCGTCACGATTATGAATGAATCCAGATTGCTGTTGAAGCAAACATAAACGATGTGGTTGAAAATAGCTAAAACGTGAAAATAAATGATAAGATACATGTGACTATAGCTTAGCTGTTGTTTCAGAATCATGGAAAGGGCTGTTTAATGTGTGTAGGCGCTGTCCATAGTACTGGAACTGAGCGGAGGAGGTCAAAATAATCTATATATTCGGCCTTTTCACAGGGCACTCCTGGAAAAGAGACCTGGTCTCAGTCGGTTACCCCTGTATAAATAAAATATAACTAACTAACCAACTAAATTAATAAATTAATAAATAATAATAATAAACCAAATAATAATGACAGACTACATGGTTATTGGAAGGCGGAGGGAGGATAACACAGAGGCTTGAAGCGACACCTTTTAAATAACGATGAATTGTTTAGATCACTTGGCATTGCCAGCCAGGGCCAGTTCAAAGATTCACCCCTAAATATGAAATGCATTGATTTAACGTAATTGAATGTGTTAAGATCCCTGTTGTTGGGCTTATTCTGCACCTTAAGTCCTATGACTTCTTCGGTCAACATACTATATTCTATATTAACAACTTAATATAGTTCACAACTTTTAGTTTGGCCATACTTCGCCGCAGAATCAAACAGCCGCAGAATTCTATTGACTCTAAATCAGACATTTAGCACGCACAGCCAGAAGAGAATAATCCATGTTTCGTAACCAAATTTTGCAACGGTTGGACTATGAGATTATTGGCAATGAAATCAGGTTCCTTAGATCGAATAGTCAAATATTCTAGTTTTGGGGGGAACCCCTTGATATGTCCACCAAATAAAAACGTAACAAGATAAGCAAAATGTAGGCTTCTGGGGTGGTATATAGGCCTTCCCTTTTCTGAAGGTACATTAAAAAGCAAATATGTATTTGACCCTCAATTTAGGCTATTTAAATCAGTACTTTATGCACGGTATTTTATTTATTTTTGTTCCTTAGTATACCACCTTGGTATAGGTATACCTTACCAAAGTGACAAGCTTTTTCCAGAATGTATAAAGGTGTTCTTTTACTACAAATGCAATTTAAATGTTACGGTATTTTTATAAAACGACTAATTTTATTATTAGATTTTTATAAGATAAAACAAAATAAATGTATAGAAAGAAATAACTCATGAAAGTGAACCCGCAATGCAATGCAATGCATTTAGTTATGTATGAAAAAATATTCCCGATACCGGGGGTAAAACGCGTCATCTGCAGTAAACAGTGTCTGAGCGGGCTTCTTAATATTTACTAAACTATGAATGTGTTATATCCATGTAACGGGAGGAAACTCAGCTAACTGATCTTTTTTTTTTTTTTTTTTTTTAAAAACCCACAATGCTAACGCTCAGCCTCTGAATTAGCCACGAGCGAATCGATAGGTACCGACATTATCACTCCATGATAAGAACTCGCGACGTTAGAAACAAAAACAGACATCAAAACATGTGGCACTAGGTAGCTAAAACCGGAAATCTCTTACATACGTCGTTTTCTGTTCAAAACTG
This sequence comes from Dissostichus mawsoni, assembly GCA_011823955.1. Lineage (NCBI taxonomy): Eukaryota > Metazoa > Chordata > Actinopteri > Perciformes > Nototheniidae > Dissostichus > Dissostichus mawsoni. Next base: position 1,292,264 of record JAAKFY010001069.1, read on the forward strand.
GTCTTCAATGGCATTAAAACGATCAAAACGGTGCTGAAGTTAATCCATAGGTTATTAATGTGTCTCTGTTCCTTTGAAATGATTTCTGATCATCCATAAGCAATAAACCCTGCTTTCCCGTTTTCAGATGTCAGAGCGTGAGACAGCTTCACTCTGCTTCATTCAGGGCTAAATCTGCATGTGTGAAGCCCCCACCTTTTTGTTTTACCGCTGGTGTGTATGTGAAAACCCCCCTTCGAATCTATTGGCTCTAACGGTCAGGAAGAGATGTCACATGTCAAAATCGAGCAAGGGGGGCCAGAGATATGGAAAATCCCCCCAAATGACCCCAGAAGTGGGTTTCTTTTGCTAAATCTCTCTAAAAAGATCAAATGTCACTTGTTTGCATCAATCTTGATACAGGGTACTTATTATATGTTGTCCTTTGGATTCCTAAAGCTTGTAGTCTACTAACCCATCATCCAAGGGTAGTTTTCACTATAAGTAAAAAATAATTTTTGGACTGACACTATAATTTACAGTTTTTGAACATGTTCAATCTGAATTTTCTTTAAAATAAAAAACATCTATATTGATTCTGACTTTTCTACATCCAACTCACAGGTTTATCATTACTTTGAGAAAAAAGATGATTAATTTTCCCCTTTTAGAAGTGTAGTTATGGTCATTTGTTCTGGAAATGTCATTTTCGAGCCTGAGACCTGAAAAACAGGCTTGGGGCTTAACAGGTTAATGAAAAATACCTAGATTTATGAGTAGCACAGTCCTATATAGAACATTAATGTATTACTTAAAAAGTTAGAACCAACATTTAATCAGCAAAACAAAACAACTAACAAAATCATAGTATTCCCACTGAAATATATTCTATGCCACTTTTAATCATGCGAGGCAGGAAGGTGCAGAGTCTATAAGGCCTGTCAAATAGCCTCATTGCATTACATGGAGCTTCAGACATGTACTATCCTGTACATTTGCGACATTTCAAAACATTTGGAGAAAACTACCACAAGTATGTCCTCATGTTGGCTGGAAGTGATTTGGAATTTTTTATGTAACAAATAATTATGTGCAAAAACTGAAAAATTGTATTTTAAATACAAACATTGTATTAAATGCATTTTTAAATAGTATCTAATAATACAAAAAAAACAACATTTAAATGTTTAAAGCAGTGATATTTAACTGAACATTTCTGTTTCAGATCTGATACAAAACTGAAAGATGGCTTATCCAACAACCTTGGGTTTAATCGGTGGCGGCGGTGGTCACTCGTTTTCCTTTACTGGGGAGAACAATGGAGCTACTTTAAAGCAGCTGAATGTGTGGGTAGGAGACTGGCAGGTGAGGGGGGTCCAAGTCTTGCTCACAGATGGACGTCAAGAACTTTTTGGGCAACGATCTGGTTCTAGTGAAGACTATATTTCAGCCTGGGGAGTGTTTCACCTCTCTGTCGCTGTGGGGGAATGGAGCAGGTACTCGTCTAGGGGCCATCCAATTCAAGACAAATCGTTCCGGAGAGTTCTTTGCCAAAATGACCGACTGGGGCTTGAAGACAGAATACCCCATGGATGTTGGCTCTGGAATCTGCCTCGGGGTTGTTGGAAGATGTGGCAGTGACCTTGACAGCATGGGCTTCATGTTCGTCAATGCTGTCAAGTCAACCGTTTTGACAAACGTCAACTACCCAACAATGAGCCAAGTTGTACCGCAGGTAAATGTAGAAGAAATCAAATCCATCACCTACGACAACAAGACCACAGCCGACCAAAACAACAAGATTGAATCCTCCAAGAAGATTATAAAAAAGTCTTCTTGGACTGTGACCAACAGCATGGAGGCAACTTTCAGTATGGAAGTGAAGGCAGGAATCCCAGAGGTAATCGAGGTTTCAGCAGGATTCAGCTTTACCGTGGGAACAGAGAGCTCATACAGTCTGGAAAACACTGACGAGAGAATGGAGACGGTAACCTTTACCATACGTGTTCCTGCAGGAAAGAAGGTGAAAGCTGACATTACAATCGGTCGAGCCACCGTTGACCTGCCTTACACTGGCACTGTTCAAATAACCTGCCAGAATGGTGGGGTGCTTCAGTATGACACCAGTGGTGTATACAAAGGTCTTTCCTACACCGCAATTAAAGAAATTGTTAAAGAAATATAGAACAAACAGAAGAAATATACATGTCTGAAATTATGCCTGATTGCCTTTGCTTTTAACTTTACTATAATTATTTGACTTCCTTGTTAGGAACTATAGAAAACAAGGTGATTAGGTTTCATTGATTTAGTCCTGCATTTTGCCATTCATAGTTTTTTAAGAACCTGCCCTTAAACAAAATTGCAATTATTTTTATTAATGCTCTCCATGACTATCTCTTTTGTATCATTGCCTCCTCTGAAGCAATCATACTCTCTAAAAAATACTATCAGACTTACTCCTCCATCTTGAAATGTTCATTGACGGATTTCTTTTGGCAAAATGCTTCATAATAAAATCTTTACAAGAAACAGCTCTGCATTCAAGTCATTTACTAGTAACGTTTACCTATTTCTTTCTGGAAATGTGTCAGTATATGCACACAATTGTTATGCTAATACTCTAATAAAAAACACAACACATTACAGAAATGCGCTGCAAATCCAGACAACAGAACGGAGGTTCTTTGTTCTTGTGTTATCCTTGTCACTTGTAGGTGTCCTCTGCAGGGTCGGCGTCATGGGGGGCATTCGAGGGCCATGCCCCCCCAAATGAGTTACTGTGCCCCCCCTCCAGGTCAAGCTGTTACTTTGCTTTTTATTCATGTAGTCATTCATTTATATGTATTATATTGAAAGTGAAAATGTTTCTGCAAAATGTTTTAGTAAAATTCAATAAAAACTCAAATCTGATAAAAACAAATTAATATAAACACACCCTGTCAGTAAATATATAAACCTGTATTTTAAGTAGGCTAGGACTCCTGATATTGTCTTTTAAATGCAGCTTTCTTTTTCTTGGAAGTCGTAGGCTCTTCTTCTTCTGTCTCATTATTGGGTCTTTTCCCCTTTTCAAAGAAGCTCTCTAAAGACGTTTCTTTTCCACTCATTTTTGCTAGATTGTGGGCTTAATCTTCGGAGTAGCGAATCACATAACTATGATGACCATCTTGATATGTATCAAAAGACACAGACGCACAGACGGATGTACCCGGTCATTTTTCAAAATAAAACATCTTTCAGACTTTGATAATCAATACAATATTTTTTTATTCACTCTTTCTGTGCGGCCCGGTACCAAATTACCCATGGACCGGTACCGGTCCGTGGACCGGTGGTTGGGGACCCCAGATCTATAGCATATTTTATTTTTCACCAATGCTGTAAAGACGCGCAGGCGCGGTACTAAGGCCTGGCTATTGGGCTATAGCCACGGGTCTTTTTTCTCCAGCCACGGGTCCAAATTTACCTACAAATATTTAATGTTATGATAATAAGCTTAAAAAATATATTAAAAAAATGGGATAATGATAAAAACTTTGTTTAATCCAGAGAGGCATATTGAGACTAAATCTCACATTTTCAAGCGGGACGCAGTGACCTACAACAAGTGAACAATTTGTTGCAATAATTCAGCAATTCCCTCCCCCACCACAATAACGCAGCGTTAGTAGTAGTTGCGCCAAAATTGATAGTCACAGTATGATTTGACTAACTGACTTTCATTGACTAGGCCTACTCCTTGAATATGTATGCAGAACTATAGTATGTGTATAGTATGTGTACGCGAGAGAGCTAGATTTAAGATGCATGGTTTAAGATTGGCGCTGCATTGGTGTGAGTGTTGGTTGACGGTTGGTTGTTGACGGCAAACTCATATTATCAAGCACAGATTGAGTTATCGAAGGACAGTGTGTGCCCCCATGGTTAGCCTATGCCCTCCCATTAATTTTGTTCTGACGCCGACTCTGGTCCTCTGGAAACATTTCCTTTGTGTTGTCACTATTAGCAGCGCATTTCTGTAATGTTTTGTGTTCAAAACTGAATTACATTATATTTTGTTGTGATTGTTCTAGGGTGTCTCTCTCTCTTCCCCTCCAACTCAATTGACGTTTTCAGCACTGAACGCGAGATTAGGACTATCAATCATCAACTTTGCCCTTGCGTCATCCCCCCGCCCCCTTTTAGGGGAAAACATCCCATTAATTTCGACTGGCGGTCAATACAAAATCCGAGGTCTTTGACAACATTATTGCATAAAGTAAGAACACAGTGTTACTGTTTGGCTATTATGAGCCCAAATCCTGGCCAGTCAGGCAAACAATTATTGATGTTGTTGCCGATCAATGATCAACATTCTTATATGGTAAAAATGCAAGAAAGGGATGGGTGTCCTTAGTTTAGTCTTCTTCCATCAAAGTGGACATACGATTGCTCTGGTCTATACAAGCCTGAGACTGTGATTGGTCAGTTAGATTGACTTAAATGATCTATGTCATGAATGGCTGCGATTCAGTACAGTTTGTAAAATACACACACACACAATTATTCATTTGACAAAAAAATTAGGTATGGATATAATACGGACATAAAAGGCAAAAGCTGATTTATTTCGATTTTTTTTCTTTCAAAGTTGCCTGTAACTCAAGTAACCTAAATGCTCCAAACTAGGCCTATCTATTTTACAAACACTAAATATATATGGATGTAAAAAGAACATGCAAATAAAATAACTTTTAATGAACAATAGTCTGTTCATCCGAAATGTAATAGGCCTACATTTTAACTTTTCATTGCCCATATGTGAGGAGTGTGAGGGAGATCGGGGAGACGATGTGCATATACAGACAATTATTTATATAGCCCTCATCCTACTGTATATGCTCATGCAGAGTGGGTGTGTGATATTGTCACTATGTCAAATTAGGTTAATGAAATATTGAATTCATAATTTTATGAGATCCTGAGAGAGAACTTCGGTTCATGTCTCACTTGTAACTGGTACTCAGTGCTGATATTACCCTCCGGTGGCTAGAAACTGCAACTGCACCTTTTAATATTACAATACGGAAAAGACCGTGCTCATATTTATTGTCCACAAGATAAATTAAGTGCCTGTGTGGCTTTTCAGATCTTCATAGCAGGAACTTGGGCTACACTCAAAAAATTAAAGCACAAACTCATTTTTTTTTTTATTAGGATTCCATTCCTAATCCATCCTGCATTTTAAAGATGGCTGGGAAAGCTGATATGTGTTTTATGCTTTGTGCAGTCCTGAGCCAAATTTACTAAATGTGCCTTATTTTCCATTTTCATCAAGTCACGACCTGGTAAAGAATTTGAACAAATACAAAAAAAATCGTAATAGTGTATAACTGACTCTTTGAAAATTGAGTTTAAATTCTATATCTCTGGATTGTAATTAGCTTCTTAAGAGCAATGTCATGGAGCGCATGCTCAGCATCTAATCTACCATCACATTTCTTTCCAACGCCCAGGCACCAGAGGGTGACAACTGATATCCAGACAGGAGAAAATCCGTATTTAAATAATGCTGACATTGAGAACAAAAATACAATTCAAGGCTCAGCTATTAATAATTGTATTTGGTGTATTTAACATGCAAATACAGTTACAAAAGTGGGAACACATTAAAAGACAATTGTTGTTTTCACAATCAAGATGTTCCATTACTAGGTGGCAAGGGTATAAATGATTATATAAATATAATTGACAATTCACTGATTCTTCTGTATTATGATTATTGCAGTACTACATCTATCAATTCCTAAAGGCCTCTACACACCGGCCCGAATTTGGGAGTCAGAGGCCGTCCGAAGCCGTCAGAGGCAGTCGGGCATTCGCGTCGCACTACTCAGGTTGGTGTGTCGTCTCTTTACGGCACATTTTCAACCCTCCCGCCTCTCCCGCCGATTCAACATGTTGAATCGGCCGCGGGAGGCCAAAGAACGTCGGGACAAATCAATCACTCTGATTGGCTGTTCAGCTTAGCGAATCAGTGCATCAGAAGTGAAGCGGAAGTGAGGGACCAAAACAAACAATAAGAAGGCACACACAGACGGCTAATCTTCCTCATTTTCATCTCACCCGGACGCAAGAGTTTCTTTTTTATCATGACGGCATGGATTTAGGGTTAACCCTAACCCTAACCCTTGTCTTTCATCAGCTGGAATGTCAAAGGCCTAAATAATATGGTGAAACAGAGTGAAATACTTGCCCATTTAAAATCATTGAAGCCTGACGTGATATTTCTGCAGGAAACACATCTGAATATTAACTCCCAAAAGAGACTAAGATGCAGTTGGATTGGACACGTGTATCATTCACGGTTTGATTACAAAACCAGGGGCACAGCAATTTTAATTAGAAAGGGGATACCTTTTGAGCTCTCTGAAATAATATCTGATCCCAACGGTAGATATATTGTTGCAGTTGGCAGGTTGTTTAATACTCCTTTAATATTGGCTAACATCTATGGACCTAATAGGGATGACTCACAGTTTTTCATAAACTTATTTTCAGCTCTCCCTGACCTCAATACCTATAAATTGATATTAGGTGGTGATTTTAACTGCGTTCTCCACGCCCGCCTATACAGATCCAACCCTAGACCTAATAGTGCCCTGTCAACATCTGCGATAGCTATAAACTCCTTCTGCGCTCCTGTGGCCTATCTGAACCGTGGCGGGCAAAACATCCTAAGACTAAACAGTTTTCGTTTTTCTCCCCTGTCAACCATAGCTATTCCAGGATGATTATTTCATTGTAGATGACCAATTACTTCCCTTAATCCCCAGGAGCCAGTACCACAGCATTGTGTTATCAGACCATGGTCAGTACAAATGGATATGATTTTTCCTGGTAATATAGCACCCCAACGCACCTGGCGTCTGGACCCCCACTTGCTTTCATATGAACCTTTAAACTTACCTCAGTGATAATGTACCTGTGTTTCACAGTTTTAGCTATAGTGTTATAGCAGAAAAGTTTAATCCAGCGTATTTTCTATATTCATTTAAAGATTCCATAAATGAATGTGTATGCCTTAAACCTGTTTAGATGAAATGTGTGTGTGCTCATTGCAGTGCCTGTAGGCTGTATGATTGTTGCTACTGTTAGGCTGCTGGGGTAGTAGGGGATGTAACTTCTCATTATTGTTTGATTGTTGTACAACGAAATAATAATTGATCAACTATACCTGATAGGTGCATCATATAGTGAAACATCTGTTATGGGAATTATGAGATCAAATGTATTAACATTTAGGATTCTTGATATAATGCACACACATTTTATCATGAAGCCTACCACACAAATGTAACATGTTTTTCTCTCTGAAAGCATACTTGTATGTTTAAACATCATCATCCATGACATCTTTAGGAGTAGTTAACTAACAAAGGTTGACTGTTCTTATAGCCTAAAGCCTTCTCTGAACTTCCTCTAAACTCGAAGACAGTGACCTAATTAGAAGGACCATTGTCTCTCACGCTGTTAGTCATGTGAATCCAGAGGTTGTTGCAAGAGGGTTTGAGGAAACATTACATGTTACTTGAAACATCATAAAGTTAGTCAATAAGGTGTTATCTTTTATCTGCTGTTCTGTTTAGTGTGTGAGTTTTTGAATATATGGTGCAAGGGGGTCTCAGCTGACCTAATCAAATGTTATCTTGAGAGACTGTTTCACTCAGAACAGGAGGTGCTCTTAGTTCATACTTGCACACACACTGTAAAGAGAGAGGAAGGACCAGATGAAATCAACACCAGCTGACTCACTGCTTGGAGGTCGTCCAGGATGTATAAAAACTGTAACATTGGTAATTGGGGCACTCTCTTCTGACTGACTGTCCGGATAACTTGTATCCCACGGTGGTAGAATGAGTCCAGAGTACTCTGTGAGAATGGACTGTCTGTTTGCTAATAAACTAGTTGATTTAACATAGCCTTTTATTTGTAGTTTTCTTTTGTGCTGCTTTCAACGACCTCTTCTTCTCATCAACAAACGCGCTGAAGGGGCCGGCCCTCTTGACGGCCGCCTGAGGGTGCCACTACAACAAACTTGGTGACCCCGACGTGATGAGAGAAGGGTCCTGAACAGCGGCACATCTGACGAAACAGCGGATGCAGTGGTCCAGGGTCAAACACCTCCGAGCGCCAGTGACAACTAAAAAACCCGGGTTTCTAAAAACAGAGGTAAGCAGATACCGGTTACATTCAAAATCTGTGATTGGAGATTCACCAAATTTTTGAGTTGTCACTGGGGTCTCTCAGTGTTGTAGTTTCTATATAAGGCAGACAGTACTATCTCATTTTTTAACGAGATTTCAGGGTGTTAAATTGGTAAAGGAAGTCCAGCTGCAATCATCGTCCGAGATTTCAGTGGTTTTAAATTGTTAAAGGAAGCCCAGCTACAAATACTCAGAGAAATAAGATGACACACACAGTAATTCTTAGACAATTCTGGGTTTGGGCTCATCGACTAACGTACACAGACAACCCTTAGACGGATCTGGGGCTACGTTAGGTATATTTATTTTGAGTGTGATTAACTGTGTTTGTATATTATATGTGAAAATACGCAATAAGGGACGCAATTTTCAACATCAATTTGAAAGGACCGTCCCTGAAAGTATTGTAGAATCTTATTTGTATCTGATAACATATACGTGACGATCAAAGGTTATTGTAGACTGGGTTTCGACTCCGTGCCTTGGGCCGCATCCTCGTAAGAGGGTGTCGAAGCGCTCTTGGAAGTCTCAGTAACTGGTTGAAATACACCTCGCACCGAAAACTATCAGATTGTATACCTGTGGGAATACACTGCAATATTTAGTAAATTATAGTACGCAGAAGTACCTGGTATTTTTTATAAAAACTAAAACCTTTAGGAGAAGCAAATACGAACGAAGTCAAAATGGAAGGAGAATTTAAACGTGAAGAGAGAATTAGGAGTCCCTGTTCCGGGTAGTTTAAGGGAACAGTGGGGACAAGCAGAGAGATTGATACTTAGCGGACTTAAGTCCGGAGATCGTAAAAAGGCGAGAAGGGATCTCCGTTTCTTACACGATCGGATGATCGCAGAGAATAGAGTAGAGGGTGACGAGGCAATAAGTCTCCTAGCCACAGCACTCAATACATACGAGCGACAGTTGGTTCAGAAATTAGAAACTCTCAACAAGCAGAAGGCAGGATTTATCAGGCTTCTAAACCTAACAAAAAAGGGAGCTAGTCGACAAGCTAAGGAGAATAGGCCATAACGCAGCCTTAGCTATGAACGGATTGGCAGTAGCCTGCCCTCTGAGCAAAACTCCCGCCAAAAATCTACCCGCCATAGCAGCCCCGTCCAGTCCTGCACCAGCCCCTCCCGCAGAAGTGATAGAGACAGTCAGGAAGGAGAAGCCGTATGGTGGGCCCCTCCCGACATCCCAGAGGGCAGTCCCCTCCTCTATCCAGATCTGTACAACCCCTTTAAGACCCAACCCCCTCCAATACGTTTCCCTCCACCTCTACCCCCCCTCACCCAATTCCCCTCCCATGACAAACCTTCAGATGCTGTCTACAGACGCATTTTCTGAATCAGAACTAGAATATGACGTCGGAAGGGGAGGGAATTTCAGAATGATAGGAAAGTTCTCTCTGATTCCCGACAGACTCACCTCTACTCCCAGGGAAAGGGAAAGCTGTAGCTCAGTTAATGCACAACCGTCAGACAGTGGGGAAGCTACAGAATCAGAAACAAAAAGGGTGCAGACCACCATGACTACTCTTCGTCAGCTAACAGCTAAAGAGAGCAACACCCCACCAGTTACCAAGACCAAACCTGACGAAGAACAAATGATTAGACTGAGGGCATTGTTGACTCTGAAGACAGATACCGGTGAGGAAACTACGGTAGCTGAATTGTTAGCAATCATAGACATAAATGATAAGGAAGAAAATGAACGAAAGGATGCTTACGAAGAGCAAGTGTGGAAGGAAGCGATAGCACGCAGAGAGAGAGAACAGGGTGAGATTGAGCGTGAAAGAAAGGACAGACATGAGAGAGAAGATAGGACTAGGCATAGGGCCTATGACTCAGACACAGAAAATAGGGGACGCAAGCCACACAAAGAGGATAGACACAGGCGCAGAGCGCGTACTATGTGCAGAGAAGCTCCCCTAACCTCTCACCACTGAGAAGCGCTAGTTTAAATGGAGAACCATTTGCAGAGAGATCCACACAGACTAGACGTGCTCCAATAGCGCAACTAGTCTCTTCTGAGAGAGAATATATTGACCAGGACGATGACTTGGACAGTTCGGACTCAGGCGAAGACAGACAAAACTATGCTCAGTATTTGTCTGCACTGATGAAGGAAGCAGAACCGAACTGTAGACACCGTAAAAATAACAGAGTTCAGACTATAACCATGAAAGGACAGATTTCAGAAGCTGACCAAGAGACAGTAGCTAAATTACCTCAGATGGTAAGACGTAGCCAGAGACAACGTGACGAGAATCCTGACACGCATGTTGCTTTGAACATGCCACTAGTAGCTCTCCAATCTGGAGGGTCGACATACCACCCGTTCACTATGGGTGACATTCATGCACTGGTTGACAGAATGCCCCTACCTACGGAGGGAGGGAGAAATTGGATGAGGAAGTTTGCTGATATCACAACAGGGCAGAGCATCTGCATTGGGAATTTCAGGCAAATTTTGTCTCAGCAGACGAGTGCGTATGAAGTTCAGCGAGTTGAAGCTAGGGTGGGAACAGGAAATTATCGGGACCATCTTCCCATCACCACGAACAACATACACAGCCAATTGAGCACCGCCATGAGAGAGCATTTCCCACAAACAGGGGCGGGTATGGGTCTCTAGCATTCGCATTCACTCCTGGAGAGGCTGCAGCAACCATGTTGCTCAGATCCAGGGAGCAGTACACTACAGCCACTGATTGTAGTCCAGACAATAATGATCAACACAAACAGATGTTCCGCAAAGCAATTCTTGCTGCAGTTCCAGCAGAGATTAAGGCTCTTATGGAAGACAATCCAGAGGCAGACCATCTGCCTACACAGACGTGGGAAAGGCACTTGGCCCACCACATGGGTAAATACAATAAGGTACTTACCAAGACAAAGACAGAGGAGGAAGAGTTAAGAGTCCAGCTCCTCCGCACACAGCTAGAATTAGCCCGTAAGGCAGTACAGACCGAGAAGAAAAGTGCCAAACAGCTTGTTGTCCGCTCAGATAGTGATGTGCCGAAAGCTCCCGTGGCTCCGGCCCAACAGCCGGCTCCGTTCTGGCCTTTCCCTGGGGTGTATCCGCCTCCGGCTCCTGCTTACAATATGGCTCCGTATGTCTTTAATCCGGCTACGCAGACACAGAGGGTGGCGGGTATAGAGGTAGGGGTGGTGGGGGTAGGGGAGCTCCCAGAAGGGCGTTCCAAGGACCATCAGCCCAGAAGGTGTGCTTCACGTGTGGTCAGTCTGACCATTGGTGGAGGGAGTGCCCGCATGGCGCACCACCACCACAAAGAGGAAGGGGACAAGGGGGACAAAGAGGCGGACAAGGAACCAGAACAGACATGCATTATTACCAGCAGAACCATGGGGTGGCGCCACAGGGTCAAGCTCAGAATGGACATATGGCTCCGAACGCAATGGCAGTCCCTGGTGGACAGTACGTGCAGTATGATCAGGAGCAGGGGTATTACCCACAATGAGGAGGCCCAGGGAACCCAGATTGTACGGGCCTGGCGGATCCTTACATGCCTTAGAGGCATTACCGATAATGGATGTCAGCTCTCGGGAGATGTCAATGCGTGGTGCGGTTACCCGAAGTGACAGACCTAATGGTACGCGCTTATCTCTGCCTTAGACGCGTTACCGATAATGGACGTCCTCTCTCGGGAGATGTCAAGGAGTTGTGCGGTTACACAAAGTGACAGACCTAATCGTACACTTATATCTGCCCCAGAGTGCGCTCACAGACCCCCAAAGGACGGTCTAATGCTCTCCAGCATGTCTTGCTCATGTGTGCCCTTAGCAGGACGGAGCAGCTGACATTACAACCCAGGCATAAGTGTTTGAAAGGCGGGGGGAAAAGTCTTGTAAATACCTGGAAGTCCCACACCCTGTACACACATGTTTACCCAGGATCCAAGCTATTTCCCTGGCTTGAATAGGGCAGTGATGCACCCTGGAGGTGTGTGGCAGAATATTTACCACACTGCACTTCCATCCAGGGGTATATTTCAAACAACTTTACCCCGCCTTTAGAACACTTATTCCCGGGTCGAAAAGGCAGCTGCGCCGGCCTGTCTCTGGGTGCACTATGCCTCTATTCACAACACTAGTTGGCCCACCTTTAAAACACTTTCCCCCCCCACCTTTCAAACACTTTCCCTGGGTCGAGAAAGCCAGCGGCGCCTGCCTCCCACCCTCCGCAGCACCCGGGAGCTCGCTGTGGTGCTGGAGAGGCATTTTCAGGCTTCTCTCTGCTCTGTTCACCCTGCAAATGCATTTTAATGGATACTTTTAGATGGACATGGTTATATTGTATCCTTACTATGGATCTCTGAAACAATCAGACTCGTACCACACCGTTATCAGAGTTTTATCAGACTTTGAGCACTCTTTTCCCCCGCAGAAACCAGTTTAAATCACCGTTGTCACTACTGTGGGGGATTGGGAATGTACCTGTGTCTCGTGCGGAGCCTCCCCGCACCTTAAATCCATCCATTTGCCTGTATTTATGGCATGTTTTACGGTTAATGCACTGTGCTCGAGCAGGCTGAAGCGCCCTCCTGTGGGGACACATGGGAACTGCACTTAAATCACTCTGTGTGCCTTTTAACCGGTTTAAAATGGTTTTTCTTTCACTTTGTAAAATACACCCTGCCCTAGAAATGGTTTTTAATCATTATTACCGTTGTCAGGGGGCTGCGTGAACACTTTCCCCACCTTTAAAACACTTTATCCCCACCTTTCAAACCATTTTCCCCGGTCGAAAACGCAGCTGCGCGCGCCGGCTCTCTGGGTGCACTCTGCTTCAATTGTACCCAGGATCCAAGCTATTTCCCTGGCTTTTATACACCCTGGTTGTGGCATAATATTGACCACACATAACATCCATCCAGGGGTGTATTTCAACCATCTTTACCCCGAAGTTAGAACACTTATTCCCGGGTCGAAAATGCAGCATCGCCCGCCGGCTCTCTGGGTGCACTCTGCTTCAATTGTACCCAGGATCCAAGCTCTTCTCCCCCGCTTTTTAACAGCTGTTTTGCGCCCTGGCAGTCCCACACACTGTACACACATTTTACCCAGGATCCAAGCTATTTCCCTGGCTTCTTAATAGCTGTTTTGCGCCCTGGCAGTCCCACGCACACTGTACACACATTTTACCCAGGATCCAAGCTATTTCCCTGGCTTTTTAATAGCTGTTTTGCGCCCTGGCAGTCCCACGCACACTGTACACACATGGCTACCCAGGATCCAAGCTATTTCCCTGGCTTTTTAATAGCTGTTTTGCGCCCTGGCAGTCCCACGCACACTGTACACACATGGCTACCCAGGATCCAAGCTATTTCCCTGGCTTTTTAATAGCTGTTTTGCGCCCTGGCAGTCCCACGCACACTGTACACACATGGCTACCCAGGATCCAAGCTATTTCCCTGGCTTTTTAATAGCTGTTTTGCGCCCTGGCAGTCCCACGCACACTGTACACACAGTTTACCCAGGATCCAAGCTATTTCCCTGGCTTGTATATGGCAGTGACGCACCCTGGTTGTGGCAGAATATTTACCACACATCACATCCATCCAGGGTGTATTTCAACCAACTTTACCCGGCCTTTTGAACACTCATTCCCGGGTCGAAAAGGCAGCTGCGCGCGCCGGCTCTCTGGGTGCACTCTGCTTCAATTGTAGCCAGGATCCAAGCTATTTCCGTGGCTTGTACACACCCTGGTTGTGGCATAATATTTACCACACATCACAGCCATCCAGGGGTGTATTTCAACCAACTTTACCCGGCCTTTGAACACTTATTCCCGGGTCGAAAATGCAGCATCGCCCGCCGGCTCTCTGGGTGCACTCTGCTTCAATTGTACCCAGGATCCAAGCTATTTCCGTGGCTTGTACACACCCTGGTTGTGGCATAATATTTACCACACATCACAGCCATCCAGGGGTGTATTTCAACCAACTTTACCCGGCCTTTTGAACACTCATTCCCGGGTCGAAAAGGCAGCTGCGCGCGCCGGCTCTCTGGGTGCACTCTGCTTCAATTGTAGCCAGGATCCAAGCTATTTCCGTGGCTTGTACACACCCTGGTTGTGGCATAATATTTACCACACATCACAGCCATCCAGGGGTGTATTTCAACCAACTTTACCCGGCCTTTGAACACTTATTCCCGGGTCGAAAATGCAGCATCGCCCGCCGGCTCTCTGGGTGCACTCTGCTTCAATTGTACCCAGGATCCAAGCTATTTCCGTGGCTTGTACACACCCTGGTTGTGGCATAATATTTACCACACATCACAGCCATCCAGGGGTGTATTTCAACCAACTTTACCCGGCCTTTGAACACTTATTCCCGGGTCGAAAATGCAGCATCGCCCGCCGGCTCTCTGGGTGCACTCTGCTTCAATTGTACCCAGGATCCAAGCTATTTCCGTGGCTTGTATACACCCTGGTTGTGGCATAATATTGACCACCCATCACATCCATCCAGGGGTGTATTTCAACCAACTTTACCCGGCCTTTTGAACACTTATTCCCGGGTCGAGAAAGCCAGCGGCGCCTGCCTCCCACCCTCCGCAGCACCCGGGAGCTCGCTGTGGTGCTGGAGAGGCATTTTCAGGCTTCTCTCTGCTCTGTTCACCCTGCAAATGCATTTTAATGGATACTTTTAGATGGCCATGGTTATATTGTATCCTTACTATGGGTCTCTGAAGCAATCAGACTTGTACCACGCCGTTATCAGAGTTTTAGCAGAGTTTTAGCAGACTTTGAGCACTCTTTCCCCCGCAGAAACTAGTTTAAATCACCGTTGTCACTACTGTGGGGGATTGGGAATGTGCCTGTGTCTCGTGCGGAGCCTCCCCGCACCTTAAATCCATCCATTTGCCTTTATTTATGGCATGTTTTACGGTTAATGCACTGTGCTCAAGCAGGCTGAAGCGCCCTCCTGTGGGGACACATGGGAACTGCACTTAAATCACTCTGTGTGCCTTTTAACCGGTTTAAAATGTTTTTCTTTCACTTTTAAAAATACACCCTGCCCTAGAAATGGTTTTTAATCATTATTACCGTCATCAGGGGGCTGCGTGAACACTTTCCCCACCTTTAAAACACTTTATCCCCACCTTTCAAACCATTTTCCCCGGTCGAAAATGCAGCTGCGCGCGCCGGCTCTCTGGGTGCACTCTGCTTCAATTGTACCAGGATCCAAGCTATTTCCCTGGCTTTTTAATAGCTGTTTGCGCCCTGGCAGTCCCACGCACACTGTACACACAGTTTACCCAGGATCCAAGCTATTTCCCTGGCTTTTTAATAGCTGTTTTGCGCCCTGCAGTCCACACTGTACACACATTTTACCCAGGATCCAAGCTATTCCCTGGCTTTGTAATAGCTGTTTTGCGCCCTGGCAGTCCCACGCAACTGTACACACAGTTTACCCAGGATCCAAGCTATTTCCCTGGCTTTTTAATAGCTGTTTTGCGCCCTGGCAGTCCCACGCACACTGTACACACAGTTTACCCAGGATCCAAGCTATTTCCCTGGCTTTTTATAGCTGTTTTGCGCCCTGGCAGTCCCACGCACACTGTACACACACATGTTTACCCAGGATCCAAGCTATTTCCCTGGCTTGTATATGGCAGTGACGCACCCTGGTTGTGGCAGAATATTACCAACACATCACATCACATCCAGGGGTGATTTCAACCAACTTTACCCGGCCTTTTGAACACTTATTCCCGGGTCGAAAAGGCAGCTGCGCGCGCCGGCTCTCTGGGTGCACTCTGCTTCAATTTTACCCAGGATCCAAGCTATTTCCGTTGCTTGTATACACCCTGGTTGTGGCATAATATTGACCACACATCACATCCATCCAGGGGTGTATTTCAACCAACTTTACCCGGCCTTTTGAACACTTATTCCCGGGTCGAAAGGCAGCTGCGCGCGTCTCCTCTTGGGTGCACTCTGCTTCAATTTTACCCAGGATCCAAGCTATTTCCGTTGCTTGTACACACCCTGGTTGTGGCAGAATATTTACCACATCACAGCATCCAGGGGTGTATTTCAACCAACTTTACCCGGCCTTTGAACACTTATTCCCGGGTCGAAAATGCAGCATCGCCCGCCGGCTCTCTGGGTGCACTCTGCTTCAATTGTACCCAGGATCCAAGCTCTTCTCCCCGCTTTTTAACAGCTGTTTTGCGCCCTGCAGTCCCACACACTGTACACACATTTTACCCAGGATCCAAGCTATTTCCTGGCTTTTTAATAGCTGTTTTGCGCCCTGGCAGTCCCACGCACACTGTACACACATTTTACCCAGGATCCAAGCTATTTCCCTGGCTTTTTAATAGCTGTTTTGCGCCATGGCAGTCCCACACACTGTACACACATGGCTACCCAGGATCCAAGCTATTTCCCTGGCTTTTTTAATGGCTGTTTTGCGCCCTGGCAGTCCCACACACTGTACACACATTTTACCCAGGATCCAAGCTATTTCCCTGGCTTGTATATGGCAGTGACGCACCCTGGTTTGTGGCATAATATTGACCACACATCACATCCATCCAGGGTGTATTTCAACCAACTTTACCCCGCCTTTAGAACACTTATTCCTGGGTTGAAAGGCTGCTGCGTGGTCCTGCTCTCAGGCTGCTGACCCCAGCACGTCTCCCTAACATGTGCACTTTGTTCATTTCACACCTCCAGAGAGAGACCGGAAAATCCTCTCTTTGGCGGCACACACCACCAAAGGACGGACTAATGACCCCAGCGTGTATCCCTAAATGTGCACTTGGTTCATTTCACACCTCCAGGAGAGAGACCGGGAAAAACCTCTCTTTGGCGGCTCACAGACCACCAAGGACGGACTAATGACCCCCAGCGTGTCTCCCTAACATGTGCACTCTGTTCATTTCACACCTCCAGGAGAGAGACCGGTAAAATAACCTCTCTTTGGCGGCTCACACACCACCACAGGACGGACTAATGACCTCCAGCATGTATCCCTAATATGTGCACTTTGTTCATTTCACACCTCCAGGAGAGAGACCGGGAAAATCACCTCTCTTTGGCGGCTCACAGACCACCAAAGGACGGACTAATGACCCCCAGCGTGTCTCCCTAACATGTGCACTCTGTTCATTTCACACCTCCAGGAGAGAGACCGGAAAATCACCTCTCTTTGGCGGCTCACACACCAACAGGACGGACTAATGACCTCCAGCATGTCCCTAATATGTGCACTTTGTTCATTTCACACCTCCAGGAGAGAGACCGGGAAAATCACCTCTCTTTGGCGGCTCACAGACCACCAAAGGACGGACTAATGACCCCAGCGTGTCTCCCTAACATGTGCACTGTTCATTTCACACCTCCAGGAGAGAGACCGGGAAAATCACCTCTCTTTGGCGGCTCACACACCACCACAGGACGGACTAATGACCTCCAGCATGTCCCTAATATGTGCACTTTGTTCATTTCACACCTCCAGGAGAGAGACCGGGAAAATCACCTCTCTTTGGCGGCTCACACACCACCAAAGGACGGACTAATGACCCCAGCGTGTCTCCCTAACATGTGCACTCTGTTCATTTCACACCTCCAGGAGAGAGACCGGGAAAATCACCTCTCTTTGGCGGCTCACAACCACCACAGGACGGACTAATGACCCCAGTGTCTCCCTAATATGTGCACTTTGTTCATTTCACACCTCCAGGAGAGAGACCGGGAAAATCACCTCTCTTTGGCGGCTCACAGACCACCAAAGGACGGACTAATGACCCCAGCGTCTCCCTAACATGTGCACTCTGTTCATTTCACACCTCCAGGAGAGACACCGGAAAAACCTCTCTTTGGCGGCTCACAGACCACCAAAGGACGGACTAATGACCTCCAGCATGTATCCCTAATATGTGCACTTTGTTCATTTCACACCTCCAGGAGAGAGACCGGGAAAATCACCTGTCTTTGGCGGCTCACAGACCACCAAAGGACGGGCTAATGACCCCCAGCGTGTCTCCCTAACATGTTCACTTTGATTATTTCAGACCTCCAGGAGAGAGACCGGGAAAATCACCTCTCTTTGGCGGCTCACAGACCACCAAAGGACGGACTAATGACCTCCAGCATGTGTCCCAATCATGTGTACTTCCATAACCTTGCCCACCGTGAGTGCCCGGGGACCCGCACTTAAGCACTCCCCCTCGGACTAAACCAAGACATTCACACCCTCCAGAACTTCGTGCCCCTGGTGACCCTAAAAGGGGGTGGATTTTGTGGTGCTTTAATGTCCGCCCATCAGCATCCATATCCGACCTTCTTCACAGCAACACCCCCCCCTCTGTGGAGGGTTTTCACATGGCCCTGGTAAAACTTAAAGGGGTGGATTATGTGGTGATTTACCGTCCGCCCATCAGCATCCATATCCGACCTTCTTCACAGCAACACCACCCCCCCTCTGTGGAGGGTTTTCACATGGCCCTGGTAAAACTTAAAGGGGTGGATTATGTGGTGATTTACCGTCCGCCCATCAGCATCCATATCCGACCTTCTTCACAGCAACACCACCCCCCCTCTGTGGAGGGTTTTCACATGGCCCTGGTAAAACTTAAAGGGGTGGATTATGTGGTGATTTACCGTCCGCCCATCAGCATCCATATCCGACCTTCTTCACAGCAACACCACCCCCCCTCTGTGGAGGGTTTTCACATGGCCCTGGTAAAACTTAAAGGGGTGGATTATGTGGTGATTTACCGTCCGCCCATCAGCATCCATATCCGACCTTCTTCACAGCAACACACCCCCCCTCTGTGGAGGGTTTTCACATGGCCCTGGTAAAACTTAAAGGGGTGGATTATGTGGTGATTTACCGTCCGCCCATCAGCATCCATATCCGACCTTCTTCACAGCAACACCACCCCCCCTCTGTGGAGGGTTTTCACATGGCCCTGGTAAAACTTAAAGGGGTGGATTATGTGGTGATTTACCGTCCGCCCATCAGCATCCATATCCGACCTTCTTCACAGCAACACCACCCCCCCTCTGTGGAGGGTTTTCACATGCCCCTGGTAACCCTAATGCAGCAGGCACCTTTTTTTTTATTTATTTTTCACAAAAACAGCTTACACAGTATGCATGACAAAAACAGCTTACACAGTATGCATGACAAAAACAGCTTACACAGTATGCATGACAAAAACAGTATACACGGTACAAATACTCCCAATGTTTAGCGGGGGTCCGGGGACCAATTCAGGGGTCTAATTCGTACGGTGCACAAGGGAAAACAGGTTGAGTCAACCGGTCCAATTCCAGACTTCATTGGCCTCTTTCCCTCCCGCTTCCGCATCCGCTCCCGCTCCAATGACCCTTCAGGTTGATCATGCTCTGAAGAAGAGGTATGGTTGGGGTATTGTATGCTGCTCTCAGCCCCGGAGCCCTCTCCGGAGGTATCCTCATCTGATGGCTGTAGACATCCTTCTGATTCTGATGCAGCTGCTGCAGCAACCGATGACGCCCTGAACATTGAGCGGATTTTAAATGCCTCCTTTATTCCAGGTGCATTCGCGTAGAACCGGTCAGCCGTGGTTATGTCGTGACACATAAACCTGGCGAGAATCGACCGGCTTGATGGATCTTGGTGATGCTTGATATTGTCAGCCAGGGCAGTGCGCAGGATTGTGAAGGTGACGGCTGTTTCTAGCCCAGCATCAGCCCATGCACTCTTCAAGTGAGCATTCAGGTTCCTGGAGGCACACTTCCCTGTTGTGGAAAGGAAGAATTCATTCTGAGGACCCAGCAATGCTTCTTTTATCCCCATCCACTGCATGACCCAGCTAAACTCATTTACTGTAAGCGCCAGCTGTGCTTCGCCAAATGTCTTGGCTGTCTTGTGGTCCTGCACATGGATGATGTAGCCATCAGCAGTTCCCCTTTTGTCCGCCTCTAATACCTCGATGTTGGTCATGTTTGCGTACACGCCCGGACGGTGGCCATAGAGGAGGCTCCAATGGAGGGTTAGATAGCCATATAGCAGGTTTTGGGTGCTTGAGGTCGGCGTGATGGTCATCAGGTCGAGGAGCTGGGGGATGCGCTTCTCTGCGGCCGCCATGGCGGCGAAAAGTTCAGCCTGGCTCGGCAGATGATCCAGTTTATTCCTTTTCACCTTAAACTGGTGCACAGTGACTGCCTTCTTCATGTTTTTCATGTTGGCTCTCAACTCTCTGATTATGTGGGAAATATCAGACATGGTGAGCCTGCACCCCCGGGGCTTTGATTCAGACATGTACCTCATGAAATGATTCACATTCTTCAGGAAGAACTCCGATGTGGTGACTGCCTGGCACCACTTCGAAATATAATTGATCCAGCCACGGATCTTATTTAAGTCTTTCAGGAACAGCCAGTCTGACAGCCGCTTCACACCATGGGACGAGAATGTGAGGAAGTGTTTTATCCTGCTGACCTTCGACAGAGCATTTTCTTTATGTTTTACTGTCGGAGCTACACCCTCACAATGCTCCCTGTATGTCTGAAGGTACGCCTCCATGCTTTTAGGCAACTTGATTTCACGCATGGTATTACCCCGTCCCTTACCAGTGGACCAGAGATTTGGGGGGGAGGGCGAGTTCTTAGACAGCTTAGCTTTCAGCTTATTGTAGACAGACGCACGGGTCTTCTGACATACAGGGGCCCTACTACCGGAGGCTGCTGGGGACTGCATCACAGGGTGGTCAGGGGTCTTCACACACGGGGCTGCACCGGAGGCTGCTGGGGACTGCATCACAGGGTGGTCAGGGGTCTTCACACACGGGTCTGCACCGGAGGCTGCTGGGGACTCCATCACAGGGTGGTCAGGGGTCTTCACACCCGGGTCTCCACCGGAGGCTGCTGTGTTCGTGTCGGAGGTACTTGTGATTGGAAGGCCCTTAAATCGTATACATTCTTCATCTTCCTCAGGCACAGCAGCGGTGGCCTTCTGCTTCCTGGGTTTTAGCTCCTTTTTCAGCCTGGAGCGCAGGGTCTTCACCTCATCATTTAGGGCATCCTTCTGAGCCCGCAATGCCACATTTTCCAGCACCACCTGCCTGCAGTCATCATTGTCACACTCAATATGTGGGGACAAGGGTGGAGGGTGCTCGGGGTATTCCTCCTCATTGTCTATATCCAATGATGTAGCCATTCCAATGATGGGGTTAGTCTCACGGAGGTCATGGAGCAACTGCAGGGCCACACTATGCTTCAGCCTTGCCATGACCTGATGTGCCACACATCGGGATAACTCAGGGTGGTCATGAGTTACATGACGGTCCAGTCTCTTCCCAGCATACGAACACCCTGTGATGGGACAGGGTTTGGTGCGAACATTTATCCTGCCACTCGCCATTTTCAGAATGATGCCTCTCTCTTCCAAGTTACGCACTGCATGTTTGTGCTTAAGGTGCTTGTTCAATGCCAGATAGAGGAGTCTGCACACCGGGCATTCGGACGACATCCTCACTAGAACAGACACAATGAATTTGATCAAAATGATGTTCTATTTATATGCGTTAGTGTTACCGGTGATTGCGACACTGGGTCCG
Organism: Dissostichus mawsoni; assembly: GCA_011823955.1. NCBI lineage: Eukaryota > Metazoa > Chordata > Actinopteri > Perciformes > Nototheniidae > Dissostichus > Dissostichus mawsoni. The sequence continues at coordinate 1,314,081 of JAAKFY010001069.1, forward strand.
ATGCTTCAATACATGGTGCACGGACCAAGGGAGGTATTGGGTTACCACCGGGTCGGATGGTCCCACCTCCGCAGGGCTGGTGATGGCAACATGTGGTATGATGCATCAATTCATGGTGCCCCAACCGTGGGAGGGTTTGGGGTGCCCCGGAAAAGCAAAGAAAGGGTCCGACAATAGACTCTTGTGAGGCGGCCAGAGAGTCTGTCATCTCTCGGTCCTATCCTCCAGGCAACATAAGTTCAAGACCGCCAGAGCACCGGCACGAGGCCGGGACGGCGGAGGCCCTCCGATGGCGGGTCACGTTTGCCATTCGATCAGTGAGGTGAGAGGAGAAGAACGCAGCAAAAATGGTCAAGATCCGTTCATGTACGGAGGGGGGGGGGCACCCGGGACCGGGCAGTGCCCCCGGTAAGTGGAACCGGGTGAAACGGGCCAAAACTGAAAAAATATAAAAAATATAAAAATAATGAAAATTTATGAAAAAATAAAATAAAATTAAAAAAAAAAAAATTAAAAAAAATGTATAAAAGAACCAGGCAAAATGGGGAAAATGTAAAAAAAGTGTCCGAAAAAGTGCCTCATGAGCCCGCCAGAGTCCCCTGTCAACCCTGTTCCTCCAGAGTCACATTTGACATAGAAAACTTTTTTGAGAACCAGGCAAGAGTGGTGAAAATGTAAAAATGTATCCGAAAATATGTCTCATAACGCGGGTAGAGTCCCCTGTCGACTCCCCTGTCATTCCTCCAGAGTCACATTTGACATAGAAAACTTTTTTTGAGAACCAGGCAAGAGTGGTGAAAATGTAAAAAATGTATCCGAAAATAGTGTCTCATAACGCGGGTAGAGTCCCCTGTCGACTCCCCTGTCATTCCTCCAGAGTCACATTTGACATAGAAAACTTTTTTTGAGAACCAGGCAAGAGTGGTGAAAATGTAAAAAATGTATCCGAAAATAGTGTCTCATAACGCGGGTAGAGTCCCCTGTCGACTCCCCTGTCATTCCTCCAGAGTCACATTTGACATAGAAAACTTTTTTGAGAACCAGGCAAGAGTGGTGAAAATGTAAAAAATGTATCCGAAAATAGTGTCTCATAACGCGGGTAGAGTCCCCTGTCGACTCCCCTGTCATTCCTCCAGAGTCACATTTGACATAGAAAACTTTTTTTGAGAACCAGGCAAGAGTGGTGAAAATGTAAAAAATGTATCCGAAAATAGTGTCTCATAACGCGGGTAGAGTCCCCTGTCGACTCCCCTGTCATTCCTCCAGAGTCACATTTGACATAGAAAACTTTTTTTGAGAACCAGGCAAGAGTGGTGAAAATGTAAAAAATGTATCCGAAAATAGTGTCTCATAACGCGGGTAGAGTCCCCTGTCGACTCCCCTGTCATTCCTCCAGAGTCACATTTGACATAGAAAACTTTTTTGAGAACCAGGCAAGAGTGGTGAAAATGTAAAAAATGTATCCGAAAATAGTGTCTCATAACGCGGGTAGAGTCCCCTGTCGACCCCTGTCATTCCTCCAGAGTCACATTTGACATAGAAAACTTTTTTGAGAACCAGGCAAGAGTGGTGAAAATGTAAAAAATGTATCCGAAAATAGTGTCTCATAAGCGGGTAGAGTCCCCTGTCGACTCCCCTGTCATTCCTCCAGAGTCACATTTGACATAGAAAACTTTTTTGAGAACCAGGCAAGAGTGGTGAAAATGTAAAAAATGTATCCGAAAATAGTGTCTCATAACGCGGGTAGAGTCCCCTGTCGACTCCCCTGTCATTCCTCCAGAGTCACATTTGACATAGAAAATTTTTTGAGAACCAGGCAAGAGTGGTGAAAATGTAAAAAATGTATCCGAAAATAGTGTCTCATAACGCGGGTAGAGTCCCCTGTCGACTCCCTGTCATTCCAGAGTCACATTTGACATAGAAAATTTTTTGAGAACCAGGCAAGAGTGGTGAAAATGTAAAATGTATCCGAAAATAGTGTCTCATGAGGCGGATAGAGTCCCCTGTCAACTCCCGTACATTCCCAGAGTTGTCAGAGAAAATCTTTTTTGACAACCAGGCAAAAGGGTTGAAAATGTAAAAATGTATCCGAAAATAGTGTCTCATGAGGCGGATAGAGTCCCCTGTCAACTCCCGTTACATTCACCCAGAGGCAGGTTTTTCAGAGAAAACCTTTTTTGAGAACCAGGCAAGAGTGGTGAAAATGTTAAAATGTATCCGAAAATAGTGTCTCATGAGGCGGATAGAGTCCCCTGTCAACTCCCGTTACATTCAACCAGAGGCAGGTTTTTCAGAGAAAATCTTTTTTGACAACCAGGCAAAAGGGTTGAAAATGTAAAAATGTATCCGAAAATAGTGTCTCATGAGGCGGATAGAGTCCCCTGTCAACTCCCGTTACATTCACCCAGAGGCAGATTTGTCCGAGTCAACTTTGTGAGAACCAGGCTGGGGGGTCTTGAGGCACAAAATATGGCTGACCGTAGTGCTTGGTGAGCGGACACTTCACCTCCGCGTTTGCACACAGCCGTTTTTTTTCAGAGTATGACCAAAAACCGGGTTTCTGATTTCGTTGCAGACAGTAGTCTGATATTTATGAATGAATTTTTTGGACAGAGTAGGGGAAATGAAAGCCCGACCCTTTTCCACTTCTCCGTTGCAACGTACATCGGAGAAGGGGAAAAAGCGCCGAAGGGTTGAGCTTTTCATTTCCCCTTTCTCCGTGGGCACTCAGTCATTTTTTCAGACTTTTTCAAACTTCATTTTGATTATTTTAACATATAATTAACCATTTTATTCACTTTTTTCTTCTTTCCACGGGTGGGGGACCATGGCAGGCAGCCTATGAACACCGAAATTCGGCCTGGAACCTCCAGGATATTTGGGGCTAAGCTCCATAAACTGACAGAATCACCCAGAAATGTCACTTTCCTACCCCAGAAAATATATTACAATACATTTAATTAGTATGGGACTTCCAGGGAACATAACAGCTATTAAAAGCCAGGAAAATAGCTTGGATCTGGTAAACCATGTTACAGGGTGTGGGAATTACAGTCACATAAAAGCTATAAAAAGCCAGGGAAATAGCTTGGATCCTGGGTAAAATGTGTGTACAGTGTGCGTGGGACTGCCAGGACGCAAAACAGCTATTAAGAAGCCAGGGAAATAGCTTGGATCCGGGTAAAATGTGTGTACAGTGTGTGGGACTGCCAGGGCGCAAACAGCTATTACAAGCCAGGGAAATAGCTTGGATCCTGGGTAAAATGTGTGTACAGTGTGTGGGACTGCCAGGGCGCAAAACAGCTATTAAGAAGCCAGGGAAATAGCTTGGATCCTGGGTAAAATGTGTGTACAGTGTGTGGGACTGCCAGGGCGCAAAACAGCTATTACAAAGCCAGGGAAATAGCTTGGATCCTGGTAGTAAATGTGTGTACAGTGTGCGTGGGACTGCCAGGGCGCAAAACAGCTATTAAAAAGCGGGGGAGAAGAGCTTGGATCCTGGGTAAAATGTGTGTACAGTGTGTGGGACTGCCAGGGCGCAAAACAGCTATTACAAAGCCAGGGAAATAGCTTGGATCCTGGGTAAAATGTGTACAGTGTGCGTGGGACTGCCAGGGCGCAAAACAGCTATTAAAAAGCGGGGGAGAAGAGCTTGGATCCTGGTAAAATGTGTGTACAGTGTGTGGACTGCCAGGGCGCAAAACAGCTATTACAAAGCCAGGGAAATAGCTTGGATCCTGGGTAAAATGTGTGTACAGTGTGCGTTGGGACTGCCAGGGCGCAAAACAGCTATAAAAGCCAGGGAAATAGCTTGGATCCTGGGTAAAATGTGTGTACAGTGTGCGTGGGACTGCAGGGCGCAAACAGCTATTAAAAGCGGGGGAGAAGAGCTTGGATCCTGGGTAAAATGTGTGTACAGTGTGTGGGACTGCCAGGGCGCAAACAGCTATTACAAGCCAGGGAAATAGCTTGGATCCTGGGTAAAATGTGTGTACAGTGTGCGTGGACTGCCAGGGCGCAAAAACAGCTATTAAAAAGGGAGAGAAGAGCTTGGATCCTGTAAAATGTGTGTACAGTGTGTGGGACTGCCAGGGCGCAAAACAGCTATTACAAGCCAGGGAAATAGCTTGGATCCTGGTAAATGTGTGTACAGTGTGCGTGGGACTGCCAGGCGCAAACAGCTATTACAAAGCCAGGAAATAGCTTGGATCCTGGGTAAAATGTGTGTACAGTGTGCGTGGGACTGCCAGGGCGCAAAACAGCTATTAAAAAGCGGGGAAGAGCTTGGATCCTGGGTAAAATGTGTGTACAGTGTGGGACTGCCAGGGCGCAAAACAGCTATTACAAAGCCAGGGAAATAGCTTGGATCCTGGGTAAAATGTGTGTACAGTGTGCGTGGGACTGCCAGGGCGCAAAACAGCTATTACAAAGCCAGGGAATAGCTTGGATCCTGGGTAGCCGTGTGTGTACGTGTGTGGGACTGCCAGGGCGCAA
>JAAKFY010001069.1:1319574-1397074 GCA_011823955.1 Dissostichus mawsoni
TGGCCGTGGTTAGCCTGGCTACCGCGAAGAGTCCGTCTCTGCTGTCAGAAGATGCTCCAGAACAACTGATACTTCTCATGAAGACTAGTGTTTAATCCGCAAGGATGACCTGGGTAGAGATTGTCAGTTGGGGTTTTTGTTATTCTTCTAGAACAAAATCAACTGTTTGGGTTTCGCAGGCAAACTCCGGCTGCCTTCGTCCCCTTTATTACAGACGCTTTGGGAGATCTAATATAGTTATTTATTGCAATTTAAAATAGACCTTTACCGGTTATTACAATCCAAACTAACTTAATACCAAATAATCGTTGCGCTTTATATTTAATCAACCTGTCCTTTACTCATTACAATTTAAATTACCTCCTCCCAAACATTATGAGCCTCTGACCGTGGTTAGCCTGGCTACCGCGAAGAGTCCGTCTCTGCTGTCAGAAGATGCTCCAGAACAACTGATACTTCTCATGAAGACTAGTGTTTAATCCGCAAGGATGACCTGGGTAGAGATTGTCAGTTGGGGTTTTGTTATTCTTCTAGAACAAAATCAACTGTTTGGTGTCGCAGGCAACTCCGGCTGCCTTCGTCCCCTTTATTACAGACGCTTTGGGAGATCTAATATAGTTATTTATTGCAATTTAAATAGACTTTTACCGGTTATTACAATCCAAACTAACTTAATACCAAATAATCGTTTGCGCTTTATAATTTAATCAACCTGTCCTTTACTCATCACAATTTAAATTACCTCCTCCAAACATTATGAGTCTCTGGCCGTGGTTAACTTTGGAGAGTTTTTATCTGCGGTTAGAAAATACTCCAGAACAATTGATTCCTCACAACACCAGTGTGTAACCCGTAAGGGTGACCTGGTTGGAGATTGTCAGTTGGGGTTTTTTATTCTTCTAGAACAAAATCAACTGTTTGGGTGTCGCAGGCAACTCCGGCTGCCTTCGTCCCCTTTATTACAGACGCTTTGGGAGATCCAATATAGTTATTTATTACAATTTAAAATAGACCTTTACCGGTTATTACAATCCAAACTAACTTAATACCAAATAATCGTTTGCGCTTTATAATTTAATCGACCGGTCCTTTACTCATCACAATTTAAATTACCTCCTCCCAAACATTATGACTCTGACCGTGGTTAACTTTGGAGAGTTTTTATCTGCGGTTAGAAAATACTCCAGAACAATTGATTCCTCACAACACCAGTGTGTAACCCGTAAGGGTGACCTGGTTGGAGATTGTCAGTTGGGTTTTTGTTATTCTTCTAGAACAAAACCAACTATCTGGGTTTCGCAGGCAACTCCGGCTGCCTTCGTCCCCTTCATCACAGACGTTTGGGAGGCCCAATATAGTAATAACAGGATCATTATGATAATAATGATATTATTAACAATGATAATATTACAAATATAATTTTTCTACTCATCATATATCTAGTACCTGACCTTTAAGCTAACCCTAAACTTAACCTTTCGGGCTTAGATACTTAAAACTTAAATTTAAAATCCATCATTTAATGGACCATCTTTCCCTGGGTTTGACCTCTAACCTTAACCATTCTGACTCTTTACCTAACCCTAACCACATTCTCTCCCCTTCTTTTCATTCTGCCCTCTCTATTCCCTGGCCCCTCACACTTCCGCGCGCCTCTGGGTAACTCCTCTGGTGAACTCCCGGAACGGTCACAGGCCGGTCAGAGACAGCCATTTTGCAGGGGCAAGGTGTCCGCCGTTTTGTTACAGCTAGCCCCCCGTCTCTGTATATTCATACTTAACTCACCTTACCCTTACCCTTAAGTTGTATAGTATTCACCTTACACCTTTCATGTTTATGACTCAGTCATGATACTAAGACTAGGGTAGGCGCCGGCACGTCCTCTACGGCCCGTGCATTTCCTTGGATCTCTGTATAACCATGAAGTCGTCGGGCGACATGGGGAGATCTGGTGGCACTTAAACAAACCTAACCCTAACCCTAACCCTAACCCTAACCCTAACCCTAACCCCTAACCCTAACCCTAACCCTAACCCTAACCCTAACCCTAACCCTTAACCCTTAACCCTAACCCTTAACCCTTAACCCTAACCCTAACCCTAACCCTAACCCTAACCCTGGCCCGTGCATTTCCTTGGATCTCTGTATAACCATGAAGTCGTCGGGCGACATGGGGAGATCTGGTGGCACTTAAACAAACCTAACCCTAACCCTAACCCTAACCCTAACCCCTAACCCTAACCCTAACCCCTAACCCTAACCCTAACCCTAGTCGTCGGGCGACATGGGGAGATCTGGTGGCACTTAAACAAACCTAACCCTAACCCTAACCCTAACCCCTAACCCTAACCCTAACCCCTAACCCTAACCCTAACCCTAACCCTAACCCTTAGATAGACTACTAAACATGGCGATTAGTGTTCTTCCTGTTAAAATAATGCTCTGTTTGTTGATATCCAAATAAACGGAGCACTTTAAATTAACCACTTGGACTATCGTGCCTAACCTTAAAATATCAGATCCATCTATTAGTGTAATACTTGATCTTTTTTCTGACCCCTAGACCTAATCGGTCGAGCCCCTTGCGTAAACTTAAACTTAATACTTATCAATAAACCTACTATCTTGACCTTAGTTTAATCCCTAACCTTAACCATTCGGGCTCCTTGCCTAAATCTAATACTCGCCAATAAACTTACTATCTAGACCTTAGTTTAATCCCTAAACTTAACCGTTCGGGCTCCTTGCCTAAATGTAATACTCGTCAATAAACCTATTATCTAGACCTTAGTTTAATCCCTAACCTTAACCATTCGGGCTCCTGGCCTAAACTTAATACTCGTCAATAAACCTATTACCGAGACCTTAGTGTAATCCCTAACCTTAACCATCCGGGCTCCTTACCTAAACTTAATACTCGTCAATAAACCCATTACCTAGACCTTAGTTTAATCCCTAATCTCAACCACTAGGGCTCTTTGCCTAATCTTATAGTTAATCTCCACAAATAGCCTATTTATTGAAATTTAAAATAGACTATTTAACCTGTAAGTACAATCCAAACTAACTTAATACCAAATAATCGTTTACACCTTATAAATTAATCAACCTATCCTATGCTCATTACAATTAAATTAACTCCTCCCAAACATTATGAGCCTCTGGCCGTGGTTAGCTTGGCTACCGCGAAGAGTCCGTCTCTGCTGTCAGAAGATGCTCCAGAGCAACTGATATTTCTCATGAAGACCAGTGTGTAAGCCGCAAGGGTGACCTGGGTGGAGATTGTCAGTTGGGGTTTTGTTATTCTTCGAGAACAAAACCAACTGTTTGGTGGTCGCAGGCAACTCCGGCTGCCTTCGTCCCCTTTATTACAGACGCTTTGGGAGATCTAATATAGTTATTTATTGAATTTAAAATAGACCTTTACCGGTTATTACAATCCAAACTAACTTAATACCAAATAATCGTTTGCGCTTTATAATTTAATCAACCTGTCCTTTACTCATCACAATTTAAATTACCTCCTCCCAAACATTATGAGTCTCTGACCGTGGTTAGCCTGGCTACCGCGAAGAGTCCGTCTCTGCTGTCAGAAGATGCTCCAGAACAACTGATATTCTCATGAAGACTAGTGTTTAATCCGCAAGGATGACCTGGGTAGAGATTGTCAGTTGGGGTTTTGTTATTCTTCTAGAACAAAATCAACTGTTTGGGTGTCGCAGGCAACTCCGGCTGCCTTCGTCCCCTTTATTACAGACGCTTTGGGAGATCTAATATAGTTATTTATTGCAATTTAAAATAGACCTTTACCGGTTATTACAATCCAAACTAACTTAATACCAAATAATCGTTTGCGCTTTATAATTTAATCAACCTGTCCTTTACTCATCACAATTTAAATTACCTCCTCCCAAACATTATGAGTCTCTGACCGTGGTTAGCCTGGCTACCGCGAAGAGTCCGTCTCTGCTGTCAGAAGATGCTCCAGAACAACTGATACTTCTCATGAAGACTAGTGTTTAATCCGCAAGGATGACCTGGGTAGAGATTGTCAGTTGGGGTTTTGTTATTCTTCTAGAACAAAACAACTGTTGGGTTCGCAGGCAACTCCGGCTGCCTTCGTCCCCTTCATTACAGACGCTTTGGGAGATCTAATATAGTTATTTATTGCAATTTAAAATAGACCTTTACCGGTTATTACAATCCAAACTAACTTAATACCAAATAATCGTTTGCGCTTTATAATTTAATCAACCTGTCCTTTACTCATTACAATTTAAATTACCTCCTCCCAAACATTATGAGTCTCTGGCCGTGGTTAACTTTGGAGAGTTTTTATCTGCGGTTAGAAAATACTCCAGAACAATTGATTCCTCACAACACCAGTGTGTAACCCGTAAGGGTGACCTGGTTGGAGATTGTCAGTTGGGGTTTTGTTATTCTTCTAGAACAAAATCAACTGTTTGGGTGTCGCAGGCAACTCCGGCTGCCTTCGTCCCCTTTATTACAGACGCTTTGGGAGATCTAATATAGTTATTTATTACAATTTAAAATAGACCTTTACCGGTTATTACAATCCAAACTAACTTAATACCAAATAATCGTTTGCGCTTTATAATTTAATCAACCGGTCCTTTACTTATCACAATTTAAATTACCTCCTCCCAAACATTATGAGTCTCTGACCGTGGTTAGCCTGGCTACCGCGAAGAGTCCGTCTCTGCTGTCAGAAGATGCTCCAGAACAACTGATATTTCTCATGAAGACCAGTGTGTAATCCGCAAGGATGACCTGGGTAGAGATTGTCAGTTGGGGTTTTGTTATTCTTCTAGAACAAAATCAACTGTTTGGGTGTCGCAGGCAACTCCGGCTGCCTTCGTCCCCTTTATTACAGACGTTTTGGGAGATCTAATATAGTTATTTATTGCAATTTAAAATAGACCTTTTACCTGTTATTACAATCCAAACTAACTTAATACTAAATAATCGTTTACACTTTATAACTTAATCAACCTATCCTATACTCATTACAACTTAAATTAAATCCTCCCAAACATTATGAGTCTCTGGCCGTGGTTAACTTTGGAGAGTTTTTATCTGCGGTTAGAAAATACTCCAGAACAATTGATTCCTCACAACACCAGTGTGTAACCCGTAAGGGTGACCTGGTTGGAGATTGTCAGTTGGGGTTTTTGTTATTCTTCTAGAACAAAACCAACTATCTGGGTTTCGCAGGCAACTCCGGCTGCCTTCGTCCCCTTCATCACAGACGTTTTGGGAGGCCCAATATAGTAATAACAGGATCATTATTATAATAATGATATTATTAACAACAATAATAATATTACAAATTTAAATATTCTACTCATCAATATATCTAGTACCTGACCTTTAAGCTAACCCTAAACTTAACCTTTCGGGCTTAGATACTTAAAACTTAAATTTAAAATCCATCATTTAATGGACCATCTTTCCCTGGGTTTGACCTCTAACCTTAACCATTCTGACTCTTTACCTAACCCTAACCACATTCTCTCCCCTCCTTTTCATTCTGCCCTCTCTATTCCCTGGCCCCTCACACTTCCGCGCGCCTCTGGGTAACTCCTCTGGTGAACTCCCGGAACGGTCACAGGCCGGTCAGAGACAGCCATTCTGCAGGGGCAAGGTGTCCGCCGTTTTGTTACAGCTAGCCCCCCCGTCTCTGTATATTCATACTTAACTCACCTTACCCTTACCCTTAAGTTGTATAGTATTCACTTTACACCTTTCATATTTATGACTCAGTCATGATACTAAGACTAGGGTAGGCGCCGGCACGTCCTCTACGGCCCGTGCATTTCCTTGGATCTCTGTATAACCATGAAGTCGTCGGGCGACATGGGGAGATCTGGTGGCATTTAACCAAACCTAACCCAGCCAGTGCCTGGAGAAACGGGGGACCTGCACCGAATTGAGGTATCATTGACTGAGCCGCTCGTTTTCTTTTCCATCACTTAAGACTTTTTCTTCCGAGCCATGGTGTAACCTGCATGGGTGACCTGGTTGGGATCTTCAGGTTGGGTTTGGTCACTGACAGGGTTAAGATGGTCTATTTCCCAAAACGGTACAAACAACAGCTACTCTAAAGGCGGACTATTTAATACCTCTAATTTAATGTCCAAACAACAGCTATTCTGAAGGCGGACTATTTTATTCTATTTAGACCTTCTGTAAGTTGCAACTCCCGTAATTAACTAGTAAACACAATTTTCGGATCATCTATTTGGGGGACAAAAAACTCTATCACACTTAGCACGTAACCTTTAATCTGACCCCTAAAACTTACCAGTTGGGCTTAGATGCCTGGACCTACCTCTAATATCCATCAATTAGGAGACCATCTTACCCGTAGTTTTATACTCTCTTACTCTTTTTCATTATATAGAATTACTTACATCTTTCTTCTCGATATTTCTTTCGTAGATCTTCCAATTTTCAATAGGACCCTAATGGATTCGATGGAATCCCACCCATTGGCCAGGACCATGCTCAGTCTAATGTACTAACTACCAAATGCTAGAGGCTAATTTTTGGAAAAGGATACACGCAAGGATACAACAAAGCAAAAATACCTCTAAAAAACCAATGCTAATTTTTAGGCTACATGCTAAGCTACGTGCTATTGCTAGGAACACAGGCAGAAGCACAACGATGCTAAAAATAACAAAAACATATCTAAAAAACCAATACTAATTTTTAGGCTACATGCTAAGCTACGTGCTATTGCTAGGAACACAGGCAGAGGCACAACGATGCTAAAAATAACAAAAACATCTCTAAAAAACCAATGGAAATTTTTAGGCTACATGCTAAGCTACGTGCTATCGCTAGCAGCATAGACAGAGGCACTACGATGCTAAAAATAACAAAGACATCTCTAAAAAACTAATGCTAACTTTTATGCTACATGCTAAGCTACGTGCTATTGCTAGGAACACAGGCAGAGGCACAACGATGCTAAAAATAACAAAAACATCTCTAAAAAACCAATGCAAATTTTTAGGCTACATGCTAAGCTACGTGCTATCGCTAGCAACATAGACAGAGGCACTACGATGCTAAAAATAACAAAAACATCTCTAAAAAACTAATGCTAACTTTAATGCTACATGCTAAGCTATTGCTAATGCTAACATGATGTCACATCCGGTTTAGGAGAGGTAGTACCACCATCTGACCACAGGACCCATCGTATCAACCTAAATAGCAAATTTGCAGTACAGCCATTTGGCCACAACACAACATTACATTGAAACCATACACTTCCTGGTTTTTCAGAGTATTTCCCATGATGCCATGGGGGAGGAATTAGGAGGGTTTAAAACGATTTAAAACGGTTGAAAATTAACGAAATTAACATAATATTTGATTGCAAACTTAATAAATAATATTGGAGAACGAGGTATCATCTTTAAAATAGCATTTTTCCCAAATATAAAATTTTCACACTAAACCACGACTCAATGGTATTGGCCCACACATGACTACCCTGGCGTTTTCAGCACAGAAGCACCACGAATTGACTGAGCTCTGCCTTAGGGTAGGTTCCTTCTTTTCGTAGCTTGGTCAAAGCTAGCATTTGGGGATTGGTAACCCTGGGGAATCAGTGTCTGGAGACTTTGTCTTGGCTGATTCTCTCTGTGTGTGTTGCTCGGGACGTATGTGCCATACAAACACACACAGCTCATGCTCTGTGGAAGGAAAACGGAAAGGGGCGTGGCTAGCATTTGGGGGTTGATAACCCTGGGGAATCAGTGTCTGGAGGCTTTGTCTTGGCTGATTTTCTCTGTGTGTGTTGCTCGGGACGTATGTGCCATACAAACACACACAGCTCATGCTTTGTAAAAGGAAAACGGAAAGGGGCGGGACTAGTGCGGCAAATCTCCGGTTCCCTAGGTCGGACCTCGATTTACCATGGCTGGTGAGGTGAGCTTCGGTTTTTTCGGTGGGGCGGTGCTCTGGCACGGCTGTTATCGATCGGACCTGGTTCCCCCAGCAAGTTGGGACGAGCTCTGTACTAAAGTGACCTATTCCTCGGTCGGACCTCGGTCTGCCGTGGCTGATACGGGGAGGCGACTCTGTCCAAATAGGCGGTGCTTTGGCGCAGCTGATGTTGGTTGGGCTCGGCTCCCCCAGGCACGGTGAGATCTTGTCTGGACTGGTGCGGTACGTGTCTCGGTCAGATCTTGGTCTGCCACGGCTGATACGGGGAGGTGTGGTTCCTTTCAATTAGGCGGTGCCCCATCACTGCTGATATTGGTGGAGCCCGGTTCCCCCAGCTTGGCGGGGCCTGGTCTGAGCGGGTACGGTAGGTCCCTCGGTCTACCGTGGCTGATACGGAGGTGTGGTTCTTTTCGATTAAGCGGTGCCCCCATCACAGCTGATATCGATTGAGCCCGGTTCCCCCGGCTTAACGTAACCTTGTCTGTACTGTGGCGATACATCTCCGGTTCTCCCGGTGAGGCAGTGCTTTGTCACGGGGGGCTGGCGCTGGGGGACCGGTTCTTGGATAAGAGCACCGTTCTTCTTCAGGCCCAACTGACTTGATTCTGGGGAAGCCAGAAATGGTGCAAACGATTGGTTTCAAGTGGGTTGGGTGGTAAGTATGCGGCCCCTTTGGGTTCCACTCGGAACAGCACGCAAAGTGGGTGGTCCAGGCTCTCAGGACATTAAACGTAGCCAAGTCTTCTACGGGGTTAGACCCACCATTGCAGCAGCCCATTTTACACCACACACGTTTAGTTTTATTTCAATTCCCCTTTAATAATTATTTCCCCTTTTTAGATCCAACTTTAGGTAGAAACATCGTCCACTAGTCCATTTTAGGGACTAGCCTTGGATACAACGGGACCTAGCACTTTTGATTCTTCTGATGACACGTCCTCTAGTCTATTTAGAGACTAGCCGTAGGATGCAACGGGACCTAACACCTCTGTCTTTTCTCAGGTTTAATTCATTTTTATAGTTAAATGATAATTCATAAAAACTAGTTGGACTAAAAAAACAAAATTAATATTAAAACTATTTATAAACAATTTAACAAAAAAATAGATATTTTACAACTTAAATATTGGTCATATCTCTAAAAATCTAAACTAGTCAATAAATAATTAATCTTTACAACTCATAGTTACCATTATAACAAAATTATTATTGAAACTAGTTAAACAATTTAACAAAGGAATTGATAAATAACACGTTTTAATAATTTTACATTTCTTAATCTTTAACAAATTAAAGATAAATGCTTTTCTACAACTCATAGTTTTCATAAAAACAATATTTATCAAAATAAGGATACCGTTCTTTTTGCTTCCACATAGTTCGTTCTTAAGCTTCTAAAGTCAGAACAACTAATAATAAACAACTGAGCCTTCTTTTCACTGGATCCGTCCGGGTCATGGTCGTGGGGTTCTGGTCTATTGACCCACTCTTTCTCTACGCTTAGATTCACTGACTTGACCAACCTACCAGTCCTTTTCTACTCCCCTAGTTGGGATCAATTGAAAAATAATAACACACACCGGGGACTTGATCAACCTCGGCGGGGCCACCCTGGGGTGAGGGTGTCTGGTGATAATGGCCGAAACACCCGATGATCTCTGGGTCCACTACTGAGGATGTGTTTTAAACAAAAGACATAAAGGACTATTTTGTTCCCCAAATACCCCTATTTTGGAGGATAAAACAACAACTGACTACCTCTCACTAAGGGAATTTTACCATTTGCTCTACGTATCGTAACCCTCTTGGTTTTATGCAGACTGCCAATTATTGTAACTACTGAAACTGGATCTTGCATGTAAACCCAATTCTCGGATCATTATAACCATAGAATACGGATCACTTAACCTAACTATTATAAAAATATTTTAAATATAATTCTCTATTTTACTCACCAATAGGTCTAATATCTGACCTCTAATCTAACCCTAATCTTAACTCAATTAGGGGATCATTTATACCAAATAAAACGGATCACTTAACCTAAACTGCTCTGACTTTCTTACCTAATCCTAATCTTAAACAACTAAAAATTCTCATTCAGAGATCAATATTTAAAAATAGTCCTTTCATCTACCTCACCTCTTTCCTTTCTAGTCTAAACCTTTGCCCTCTCGGATCCCTCTAGATCCTTGACATGGGGCATTGGTTACCAGAGGGAGGGTACCCACCGTGTATGCAACATACCTCCATACCTCTCACCAACTCCAATTCTACTCCTCATCCCTTTTATCTATCTCTTTCCAAACCTTTCCCCTCTCGGACCTCTCGGGGTTCCGTCCAGAGGGGAACAGGTTAACAGAGAGGCCTAGCCCGGCCGGGGAGTGTGGGACGTAGCCACTGACCCACTCCTTACCTCTCACCCATTCCAATTAAGGTTCCAGTGGGGACCTTTTCCTCTTTCTTTTAAATAGAATTCTCTATCTTACTCCTCAATAAGTTTAATATCTGACCTCTAATCTAACCCTAACCCAATTATCGGATCATTTAGACCAAATAAAACGGATCACTTAGCCTAAACTGTTCTGGCTTTCTCACCTAATCCTAAAAATGTCGGATTTATCAATACATCTACCATTTGACCTTTGATCTGACCACTAAACCTAACCAATCAAACTTTGTTGCCTAAACCTAATTGACTAAACCCTAATCCTGCGTCTTGTTCATCAATAAGTTTAATACCTGACCTTTAATCTGACCCTAAACATAACCAGTCAGGCTCTTCTGCCTAATCCTAAATTGAATTTCCATCTATAAACCTACAATCTTACCCTTAATTTAACCACTAACCATAACCACTCTGGCTCCTTGCCTAATCCTAAAATGCATCTCCACAAATAGCTATACTATCTGACTTTCGGTTTAAACCACTAAAAATAACTAATGGTACACTTTTACCATCTCAAAACTTGAAATAAATGTTTATAACCACATTCTCTCTACTCACTTTTTCCTTCTGCTCTCTCCACTCCTGACCCCTTTACTTCCCGAGCCCCTAGGATTAAAACTGGACTGAAAAATCCACAAATAGCCTATTTATTGAAATTTAAAATAGACTATTTAACCTGTAATTACAATCCAAACTAGCTTAATACCAAATAATCGTTTACACCTTATAAATTAATCAACCTATCCTATACTCATTACTACTTAAATTAAATCCTCCCAAACATCATGAGTCTCTGGCCGTGGTTAGCCTGGCTACCGCGAAGAGTCCGTCTCTGCTGTCGGAAGATGCTCCAGAACAACTGATATTTCTCATGAAGACCAGTTTGTAATCCGCAAGGGTGACCTGGGTGGAGATTATCAGTTGGGGTTTTGTTATTCCTCTAGAACAAAACCAACTGTTTGGGTTTCGCAGGCAACTCCGGCTGCCTTCGTCCCCTTTATTACAGACGTTTTGGGAGATCTAATGTAGTTATTTATTGCAATTTAAAATAGACCTTTTACCTGTTATTACAATCCAAACTAACTTAATACCAAATAATCGTTTACACTTTATAACTTAATCAACGTATCCTATACTCATTACAATTTAAATTAAATCCTCCCAAACATTATGAGTCTCTGGCCGTGGTTAACTTTGGAGAGTTTTTATCTGCGGTCAGAAAATACTCCTGAACAACTGATTCCTCACAACACCAGTGTGTAACCCGCAAGGGTGACCTGGTTGGAGATTGTCAGTTGGGGTTTTTGTTATTCTTCTAGAACAAAACCAACTATCTGGGGTTCGCAGGCAACTCCGGCTGCCTTCGTCCCCTTCATTACAGACGTTTTGGGAGACCTAATGTAATCATTTATTATCGTTCAAAATAGACCTTTCACTTGTTATTACAATCCATACTAATTTAATACCAAATAATCGTTCACATCTTATAGCTTAATCAACCTATCCTATACTCATTACAACTTAAATCAAACTCCTCCCAAACATTATGAGTCTCTGGCCGTGGTTAGCCTGGCTACCGCGAAGAGTCCGTCTCTGCTGTCAGAAGATGCTCCAGAACAACTGATACTTCTCATGAAGACCAGTGTTAATCCGCAAGGGTGACCTGGGTAGATTGTCAGTTGGGGTTTTGTTATTCTTCTAGAACAAAACCAACGGTTTGGGTTTCGCAGGCAACTCCGGCTGCCTTCGTCCCCTTTATTACAGACGTTTGGGAGATCTAATGTAGTTATTTATTGCAATTTAAAATAGACCTTTTAACTGTTATTACAATCCAAACTAAACTTAATACCAAATAATCGTTTAAACCTTATAATCAATAAATCTAGTACCTGACCTTTAATCTGACCCTAAACATAACCAGTCAGGCTCTTCTGCCTAATCCTAAAATGCATCTCCACAAATAGCTATACTATCTGACTTTCGGTTCAAACCACTAAAATTAACTAATGATACAATTTTACCTATCTCAAAACTTGAACTAAATTTATAAAACCACATTCTCTCTACTCACTTTTTCATTCTGCTCTTTTTCCGACCCCTTTCCGGATCGAGCTCCTTTGGGAATGACGAAAGGAAACGGGTTAAAAACAGATACGGCCATTGCGGCAAGGGGAGGCATCCGCTGGTAACCACCGCTAACCTCCTCGTCTCTGTCCTTCAAGCTTATACCACCCTGTCTACTGTACACCTTTACATATTTATGACTCAGTCGTGATACTAAGCTAGGGTAAGAGCCGACACGTCATCTATGGCCCGTGCCTTTCCTTGGATCTCTGTATAACCATGAAGTCGTCGGGCGACATGGGGAGATCTGGTGGCCTTTACCTAACCTAACCCTAACCCTAACCCTAACCCTAACCCTAACCCTAACCCTAACCTAACCCTAACCCTAACCCTAACCTTTAAGCTAACCTAAACTTAACCTTTCGTGCTAAGATGCCTAAACTTAAATTTGAATGGTTGTCATGGACCGGGAACAATACCTATGGGAGGGATATAGACAATTATTGGACACTAATTATTATTCCAAATTGGACAAACCGATTTATCTGGACACTATTAAATTAGTTGACAGGATTTTACAAACACTCTATGACAAAAAATTCCTAAATGCTAAACAAATCAAGTTCATATCAGGCACTTCCGAACCCAGGGCCAGACTATTTTATATGCTGCCGAAAATACACAAAGAAAGACATAAATGGTCCTTACCTCATGAAATTCCTCCAGGCAGACCCATTGTATCTGATTGCAGCAGCGAGACCTACCGCACGGCCGAGTACATTGACTTCTACCTCAATCCTCTTTCCATCGCTCACACTAGCTATATTAAAGACACCTACGACTTTGTAAGAATAATTAAACAACTCCATATACCTCAGAACGCCATTTTATTCACGATGGACGTAGATAGCTTATACACAAACATTGACATCCAAGAAGGCATACAAGCCTTAAGAAACATATTCTGGAAACACCCTGATAAAAAAAGACCAGATAAGGAATTACTACAATTATTAGAGATAAATTTGACACGTAATGACTTTGAATTTAATGGAGAGTTCTTCCTGCAGACTAAAGGCACTGCTATGGGAAAGAAGTTCGCTCCGGCCTATGCAGACATTTTTATGGCAGAGTGGGAAACCTCAGCCCTGTCCTCCTGCCAAAAGACTCCCACATATTATTTCAGATATCTGGATGACATCTGGGGCGTGTGGTCTCACTCAAAGGAGGATTTTGATGTATTTGTTATCACTCTGAATAACCACAACAGATCCATCTCACTAAAATCCATCACCAGCTGCACCTCAGTGGATTTTCTTGACACCACCACATTCAAAGGAATCGACTTCCATAAAACACACAAATTGGATGTTAAAGTATTTTTTAAAGAGACAGACACCCACGCCTTGCTCCACAGAACAAGCCACCATCCCAAGCACACTTATGCGGGGTTGGTTAAATCACAGCTTTTGAGGTTCCATAGAATATGCAATAACAAAGATGATTTCAAAATGGCCACCAAAACGCTTTTTGGAGCATTGACCTCTAGAGGGTATACTCGTTCCTTTCTAAGAACATGCTTTAGAACGTTTCAACAGACGAAACCCGTTTTGGTCTCCTCCAAATTGCCTTTCATCACGACATATTCCCAGTCAGCTGTTAGACTAGTCAGAGTCATCAAATCTAACTTTCAAAACATTGTAGGAAAAACGGACATTTTACAAGACCACAGTATAATTGCAGCGTTTAGGAAAAACAGAAACCTGCAGTCGTACTTGGTCAAAGCCAAGATACAACCCATGTCGACTCCAAAATCCAGGGCTCACGGGGAATTTTTTCAGCACCAGATCTGGTTGCGCAGTAAACACAATAACAATGTTTATAAAACACAGGATCTGGGCAGCCTAAAATCAAAAAACTGTGTATACCCTATTACATGTAAACATTGTGGTCTACAGTATGTGGGTGAAACTGGTAACACAATTTCTATACGGTTCACACAACATAAATATAACATTTTGAAAAGAAAAAACACACTTACTCCATTAGTTACTCACTTCTTGCTCCATGGATGGCAATCCGTTTAAGCAGCAGTCCTGGAGTCAGACTGCAGATGGTCTGTGGCTCAGAGACGTAGATGTGAGAGGCTATGGATAGCCAGATTCGACACGGTGTATCCGAGGGGCCTGAATGAGAGATGAACATGCCTTGATGTGTGACAACGATGGAGAGGGCAATCGATCCTGCCACTGTTTCACGGTGACAGGATCCAAAACCCTCACACTTAACGATGGAGCGTGCATCGATCCTTCTGCCTACGGCAGCGAGATCAAAATGTTTAACCCCTAACTAGCCAGTGCCTCTTGATGACATGTCCAGGGTGTATGAACTCTCAGGTATGGGACTCCGTAGTTGCTGTGTGGAGATCCGTATATCTCCAGAGACACACTCTCCCTCAGTCTAATTCTAAACCCAACCGACCCCTCTCCAGGCTGAAACCTAAAATGGATGCCGACGTGTTTAGCCCTCTTCTGTGCTTGAAAGCTATAAATTATGCCAACATATGGGAACACGTGAATTGTAAATTTAAACAGAGGATAACACAACAATTTGGAGAAAACATTTTATTGGGATTAAAGGTCAAAGAATTGGATTAAGAAAATACAGGGATACTCACCTGCACACGGGAACATATGGGAACATACGGATGCTTCACGAGGCTCCGCCCACACCGCTATAAAAGAGTGTAGAAGCCATCTCTAGGCTCACTCTGTTCTGATCACTGGTTCTAATGCATGCTGAGGCCTCCTCGCACGGCTGCAGATTTGTATGACACACACTGCTTGAATTGATCTCCCGAGCAGGGCTACCCCTGGGATGAGACTGTATAGTTCGTAATAAGCCGAAACAGTCAATGATACCTAGGTCGACTACTGACGATGTGCAATTTTTAATATGCATGACATAATAAACACTACCATGGCGTGTCATCTAACGTAATTTTTTGATTAAACACAGTTTACGAGAGGAGCTGGAGTGAGAGATGATTATACCTGGATGTGTTTCAACGATGGAGCGTGCATCGATCCTTCTGCCTACGGCAGCGGGATCAAAATATTTAACCCCTAACCAGCCAGTGCCTCTTGATGACATGTCCAGGGTGTATGAACTCTCAGGTCTGGGACTCCGTAGTTGCTGTGTGGAGATCCGTATATCTCCAGAGACACACTCTCCCTCAGTCTAATCCTAAACCCAGCTGTCCCCTCTCCAGGCTGAAACCTAAAATGGACGCCGACGTGTTTAGCCCTCTTTTGTGCTTGAAAGCTATAAATTATGCCCACATACGAGAACACGTGAATTGTAAATTTAAACAGAAGATAACACAACAATTTGGAGTAATCATTTTATTGGGATTAAAGGTCAAAGAATTGGATTAAGAAAATACAGGGATACTCACCTGCTCACGGGAACATATGGGACCATACGGATGCTTCACGAGGCTCCGCCCACACCGCTATAAAACAGTTTAGAAGCCATCTCTAGGCTCACTCTGTTCTGATCACTGGTTCTAATGCATGCTGAGGCCTATTCGCACAGCTGCATATTTTTATGACACACACTGCTTGAATTGCTCTCCCGAGCAGGGCTACCCCTGGGATGTGACTGTATAGTTCGCAATAAGCCGAAACAGTCAATGATACCTAGGTCGACTACTGACGATGTGCAATTTTTAATATTGATGACATAATAAACACTACTGTGGAGTGTCATCTAACGTAATTGTTTGATTAAACACAGTTTACGAGAGGAGCTGGAGTGAGATGATTATACCTGGATGTGTTTCAACAATGGAGCGTGCATCGATCCTTCTGCCTACGGCAGCGAGATCAAAATGTTTAACCCCTAACCCTAAACCATAGAATAGTAGTGTGTTACTTGTATAATATTAATGTGACGTTTCCAGCAGCCAGGTGTCACTCTCTCAGCATGTTGCTCCTTCTCCGTTAACCTAGATCAAAAACAGGAAGCTTGTTATACACCATTGAAACTAACACTCATCAGGTCACCATGAAGTACAGTCAACAACTGACTTTACTTATCTTATTGCAGCGGGGACTGCGACGTTGTGTGTGTGTGTGTGTGTGTGTGTGTGTGTGTGTGTGTGTGTGTGTGTGTGTGTGTGTGTGTGTGTGTGTGTGTGTGTGTGTGTGTGTGTGTGTGTGTGTGTGTGTGTGTGTGTGTGTGTGTGTGTGTGTGTGTGTGTGTGTGTGTGTGTGTGTGTGCGTGCGTGCGTGTGTGTGTGTGTTCGAGGCTTAAATATCTTTATGTAGGTACTGTACCCCCTCACTTGGATCTTTTGAGACACATTTTGTAAAAATGTATTTGTTTTAAATTCAGCCTTGATTAACAAAGATATCCATGCACACATATTTTCTAATACTAATACTCAGTGATTTTTGTTTCTTGGCGTTTTTTTTCAATGTGAAATGATTGTAGCTGTTTAGGGATGAAGTCTGCTATAAATTATTGTTTTAAGTTAGCCAGGTTCAGTCCTAATAAGGCTGAAGTGATCGTGACAGGTTGCCTTCCTTCCTTCCTGAAACTGTGCTTCTGCTTTGTTATTGAATCTAATCTTTCTTACATTCTTCGTTTAACAAATATGCAAATAAGCATGTAATCTGACTCCTTGCTGAAGATCATAAACCACTAGTAGGCTACTTCCTATAATCAGTTATAGAAACACCGAACCGAAAACATGAAAAGACGAACTAACTGACCGAACTCAATCAGCTGGTCCAGTTGAGGACACTCGTCTTAATCCAGGAGGACCTTTCAAAACAGGCCTCTGCTGACACCATGTTCCATAACCTAACCAAACTGGAGATTTTAATGATAAATATTTGTTGCATTAACAGTTTAGATGGTAGTTTAACAAAAGACTTACAAGCTCTGAAAATGTTGAACATACAAATAAAAAACGGCTATGATATCTTCCAAAGCTTAATTGAACCTCTTTCCGGTCAGCCTGTTCTCCTACAAAAAACGACCATATAGGGCGATTGTTCATGCCCTTATTAAGACCATAGACACGTTTTAAAGTGTATGTTGTTTCTTACACGACCACTAGAGGTGGTGCTCCCGGCCCGTTCATTGCAAACGCTCCGGAGGGATGTTTATTCACAAATAACCCTCTCTGGAAAATCCTAAATTGTGGAATAGTTTGGCCATTAAAATGCTTTTTGATTCGATTTCTGGCGAGAAGTGTATATTGTACTCCTAGAATCCACGTCCAGTCGATGTGTAGGATCTATAGTTTGATAGATATTACGAAGATGATTTGAGGTCTCGCCAGGAGAACGTGTATATGGCAGCTTCCATGTAAAGTAAGCGTGGGTGAAAACAGTTTTTCCGGTCTCGAGTTTTCATAATAAAACCGGATATATTCCCCTCACTGTCAAATGATTACACAGTGATATCTGCATTACTCATCCACTAAAAAACTTCAGTTTATCCTTGTTAATTACACAATATTGATTGGTTTAAATTGTGTACAATGCTTTTGTGTTTTTAACCTTCGATTCAGAGAAAAAAATGTTTTTTTCTGAGTTCAGACACTACAGTTTCCGAACACTACACTACCCAGAATCCCCAGCTATCGTTTGGGACTACAACATCCGCCTTGCTTTACAAACCCCGTGATTAGTCATCAAGCCCTGTGGTTGGATGTTGGAGTGGCAGTGCGAGAAGGTACGGCAGACTATCCAAGACTGGACTTGGACGGGTCCCGCTCCCAGGTCCAGCAGCCCCCCCCACCGAAACTACACATGCTGGCTATTGTGTGTTTCGCAACATGTTCTATGGCACGTCTCTTTATAAGACAATTTCGTATTTCCCACAATTAGCAGTTGACAGTATTAAACTGTGTACACCCTGGAGGTTTAGGGGATACCAAACACAGTGGTGTTATCACATTTAAAACATATAATTAATAAATGGGTGAATCAATATACCCAGATGACAGCTAAGGTCAGAAGAGCTTTATTGAACAGCTGGTCTTATGTCTGTGACCCCTCCTATTGTTCATTGATAAGCCTGAAACATGCACTTGTCAAGGTTCAGAGGCAAATTTAGCAAATATGGCAGTAGCCATCGATCATCTTAAGATAAGATAAGATAGGATACTTTATTGATCCCAAGTTGGGACATTATTTTACTCCACTACATTTATTTTAGTTACTTTGCAGATTCTGATTAATGATGTGAAATAAACGTCCCTTAAATCAGACTTTAGTTACACCTGAGTCAAATTCAGGGAAGGTGATTGTCAAGTGCCAAAATAAACTATGCAATATATTAGAAAATCTTGAAATCATGAAAGGGATGTGCAGTAATAATGGAATACTAATAGTTAATTAAAGACTGTATATAATGACTATTTTGCACATCCCTTTCAAGATTTCAAGATTTTCAATATGTGTGTATACCTCTACCATTAAACTGTCATATTCTGCACATTTCTTATACTATCTACATACATCTTATAAGAGTATAATACATATGTATAATATCGGTTAAAATAAGTGCTTAAACATAGTTAACATTGCAGGAAAGCAATATATTAGACATTAAGTACTTTGTCAGGCTTAATATTTATCTGTAGATAATAATGTCACTGCGTGCTGTGTGCTCTGCATGTGTGACGATCAAAGAGGATTTCATTCCTCCATATTCATCTTCCATACCCCCAAAGCTTTTTTCTTATTCAAAAGAAGGCCTTGACCTAAAGTATTCTTTAATGTTTAAATAAAGCCTTATTATTTTGTCTGTTTTGCACATCCTCCTATTAATATCTAATAATAAAATGATAACATTCAATAATGCGCTTTAACCACTAGGTGTCCCTTTCTATCAGCTGTGCACCGTTATGGCGTAAATACAGCCTATCTACCAATTGGATCAAATATAAAAGTCAGCCGAATTAGTGTTGATACTGCAAGGAGACGTATTGTGTGAAAAGAAAGGGAAGATGTTGTTTAATTGCTGATATATTTATGATCCACGTCACGTTTTCAGTTTTGGCGGCAGTTCCTCCTGTCTGTCTAGAACAAAGCCCTGATGTTTCGCATCAGGGCTCTATAAATAAATATCTACGGCAGATATGTAATATTTAATGCAGCCGAACCGTGTTACAATGCCGTTATGTGATGACTTTCAAAGAAAAAAGCAAGAACACTCACACGCACTATTATCTTATTTAAAAAAATGTTTTTCCGATTTCATATCGCATAAACACCATATCCCAACATGCATTGCGGCTATACAATCGATGTTTATCAAAACCTCTGAAAAAAGAAATGTGTGTCTCAGAAAGAAAGAGAAAAACCTATGGGAAAAACACAAAAGCATTGTACACAATTTAAACCAATAAATGTCGTATAATTAACAAGGACAAACGGATGTTTTTTAGTTGAGTACTGCAGATATCACTGTTAAATCATTTGATCATTGGTTTTATTATGAAAACGTCGAGACAGGAAATACTGTTTTCAACCCGTAACTTTACATGGAGGCTGCCGCACCTCGCTTTTTCATTAGATTTCAAGCGAGAAGTGCATATTGTACTTTTAGAATCTACGTCCAGTCGATATGGACTGGACGTGGATTATAAAAGTACAATTCTCGCTAGAAATCTAATCAAAAAGCGTTTTAATGGCCAAACTATCCTACAATTTAGGATTTTACAGAGAGGGTTATTTGTGAATAAACGACCATATGTAACGTATGCATTCAACGGGAACACTAGAGGGCGAAAACTTTAAAAAGTAATTATAGGACTTATTAAGCGCTTGAACAAACGACATATTTGGTCGTAATAAGGGCATGAACAATCGCCCTATTTGGTCGTTTGAGTTGGAGGACTTGTTGTTCCGGTCTACAGTACCTTACTATGCAAAACTTTGATGTGTTCTGCAGCTGCGACAATGTGTGGTTCCTTGAGTGGGCACAGAGACAGAGACAAGTATTTGTGTTACTTGATACAAATCCAAAAGATTTAACGTGTCTGTCAGACAATGGAATGGACCACCTGAACTTGGTGGCGTATTCAGCAGCAAAGTGCCAAAAGGACGTTGGATATGTTTTGTTTCTCGTCACTGGCCAGGGAGTTCTATTCTTTATGTTGGTGGCCTTCTTCTGTAATTTTGCGAGTCCATACATCCTCCCACTGTATCACATAACCCTCGGCTGGCTGGCGGAGACCACGCAAACCGACGGCAGGAGACGTTACTGCTACGACGCCTTCGTCTCCTACAGCGGGAAGGACAAACGTTGGGTGGTGGAGGAGCTGCTGCCTAACCTGGAGCAGCGAGGACCCCCTTTCCTCCACCTCAGCCTGCACGGCAGGGACTTCCAGGTGGGGAAGGATATCATGGAGAACATCACCGACAGCATGTACCAGAGCCGCCACACTCTCTGCCTGGTCAGCCGCAGCTTCTTCCGCAGCAGCAGGTGCCGCTCCCTGGAGATGCAGCTGGCCACCTGTCGACTGAAGGCGGAGCACAGACTGGTGAAGTCTAGGACCTACCTGGACTGGCCACAAGAGCCCCAACAACAGGGTGCATTCTGGGACAGGTTGTGGAACAAGCTGAAGCCTGAAGGCTGAGGTGTGACGTATTATGGGATGTCGTCTTTTTAATTGCAGCTCATTGATAGTTCTAATGTCCCTTTGCAGATAAAAATCACATGCAAAATGTATCGTATATTGTCAATCTTGTAGCGATGTAGTCCTCAATGCCTGGGAGTCACCAGTTAGTTGTAACTTGTGTAGTCAGTCGTAGGTCTTGATCAGTACACCCACCAAAACAAAATAATACATTTTAAAAGTAACTTACCAGCATGGGTCACAAATTGTGACCAAATTATTATTTTTAAATAATAATTAATTGGATTTAGTTTTTAGCGCTTTTCTCAGAACTCAAAGCACCTTACAAATTGGTTGCCAATTAGGTACACACAACAAACAGACAGACAGCTATTACACACAACAATCAGTCTGGGCGACACCACGGCAGCCAATTCACGCCATAATTGTTGGATTTTTGGAGCACCACCCCTCTGAGTGGTTGAAGGTTCAAGCCCGCTCCGCGCCGTTCGTTTGATGAGTGGTCTGCTATGAAAGGAAGGGCTCAGACACAGAGATATGCGATTAACAATAAGCTGATTTAATGGTAGAAAACAACAGTACAATATAACGAAGTACTAATATAACGAAGTACTAATATAACGAAGTACTTCGGGCCTCCGCTCTTCCACCGTGCGCTGTACGTATCAGACAATCAGACCGAACAGAGGCGCCCGTGGGTACAGAATTCACAATATTTATGCACACAAATGAAGAGGAGTTCTGTGGGAGGAGTTGTGTCGGTTGCTCCTCCCTAGGTGTTCATCCATTGGTGGACTCACTCCTGGGCGAATCAGAGTGAGTCAGCCATAACCGTGGGAAGTTTGGATCTCCTGCGCCGCCGATCAGTCCCAGGCCATCTTTTATGGCAGCCATGAAATAAACTATTCTGGGTTGAACGGGGGTGAGGTACCAATCCTTATCTTCGTTTATCCTCGGCACCTGGCCGTACCACTCCGTATCCCAATCTTTCTCTCAATACAATCTCTGCATAGACTCAATGGTGTCAGTTTTATTACCTTTCTCCTGCAAACCCCCCCCTCCTATCCGGCCCATTAAAAACCCGGGGGGGCGACTGGATCCACTACATTCCTAAGTCAACGCACACACAATTGAGCACAGCAAACAAAGGAAAATAATACCATCATGAGGACATTCGGTCTAGTTTCATAATCATACATTTTACACAGACGATATGTGGGGCCAAAGTTATAATTATACCTAACAGGTTATACAGGTTCCTTTAATCCCCCTTTTGATCTCACCTCAAGAGATCAATTCACACAAAGCTTTCGAAACATAACCACTGTCATTCTTTTCTACTGCGTCTGTCCCCCAATGAGCGGATACAAGGCACACAACAACAACCACATGTTACTAAAATGGCAATACAAGTAGCTATAGAAATCAAAAGAGACATTATTAAACCTTTCCATTGACCAAACATGTTTGTAAACCATTCCTCCAAGGGGTTGTGTATCCCTGATTGTTCATGCATAGTTATGGATAGTGTGTGAAGGCCTTCTAAAGCCTTTGTGACGGAACCTTCCGGAGCCGTATTGTTTGGAATGAAAGTACAACACATATCACCAAACATTGAACACACACCTCCTTTCTCAGCTAACAGCATGTCAAGGGCCATTCTATTCTGAACTGCCATAAGGGAAGTCGGCCCCAGCTGTTCAGCGAGTCCTTCTACAGCGTCCCTAGTGAGATTAGCTAAACGGAGCACATTGTAATGTACATAGTTGATCCTGTCTACATTATTCCATCACTACCTGCTTGGAAAGTGAAGGTTTGTTTAGGAGACATTTTGGTAACTACTACCTCATGTTTGGCCCGTTTGACCCTAGTTACGGACTCCTCTGGTGGGGGAATGGAGTCTGGGTGGTCAATGGAATCATTAAAACAAAATAAAGGCAAGGGTGAACACACATTATTTCTGTTATTAATAATAGGAGATTTACTAGGACACAAGGAATTAACACCCAATCAAATAGTAAGGCTATTCGCTAATGGGCCATAAAACTAAGGATGGTGTTTAAGATACAAACAGTGTCCCAAGTAAACCACGATTCCCACTAGCAGAGTACACCAACAAACAATAAGGAAGTGTAATCCACAGTCTGTCATTATTGTGTTGCAACAGACTTTGCTTCAGAAGTTCCCATCACAGTACAGATTAAACAAACCAGATGCAACTGTTGAACTAAGCAATATGTCAAACTATTCCTGTGCCTCTTCCTATGTATACCTTTTAATAACACTCAACATGCTATTATCTGGCACAACATCCTGTTTGCTTCTTTTATCTTCCCTGCACACTACTAAGATACCACTTCAATTCACCCATATCTCCTCTTTATTGTCACTTGCCACTCAAAAACATGTGCATAACAGTACCTTTAATCAGTGGTCCGTGTTATTGTAATTAGGTTCCTCTGAACACAATGCTAAAATCTCCTAAGGAGATTCTTTAAAACAGGGGTGTAAAATAGTACCCTGTAATGGTAAATACTGTGCTCCCAGAACCTGTTAAATATAAGGTCTGGTGATTGGGGAGACTTTCACTGCCCTTTAACTATAGGGCTAAACTCTCGTTATATATAACCTACTACTCTTATTAGAAAGAGGCCCTATAGGTGGGCATACAAATGCTGCTACTTATTGGAAAGTGCCCCTAAAGGTGGGAGTAAAAAGTCGGGTCCTATATGGAGTCGTGTGTTTCAGGGGTCGGGGTCCCGTAGACTCGTGTCCGCCTCCTCGCCGGCCGTAATCTCCTTTCCAAGATCGCCTGTTGTTACCTCTGTGTCTTTGTCCTTGTCATCTGTTGTGTGGGTCGTTGCTTCTGCTGGGCTGTCGTCGTCAGATGTGTCGTTCTCTCGTCCTGCTGCAGCGATGTCAGTTCTGATG
The DNA here is from genome assembly GCA_011823955.1 of Dissostichus mawsoni. Lineage (NCBI taxonomy): Eukaryota > Metazoa > Chordata > Actinopteri > Perciformes > Nototheniidae > Dissostichus > Dissostichus mawsoni. The sequence goes on from JAAKFY010001069.1 coordinate 1,343,664, forward strand.
TCGTCTAACGTCCTTGCTGGAGGTTTTCCAACGGCGCACTGGCTCCAATGATACCACGTTTCCCACTTTCCTTCGAGGCGAACTGCATGTGATGTCCTCTGAGTCACTCTGTGCGGGCCGGTGAACCTTGGGTTGAGCCACTTCGGACGGATGACCTTCAGCCAGATGAATTCTGCGGTGTTAGCCTCGTGCTTCTCCGGTCCCCCTTTGGCGTCAGCAACCTGGGTGGAGAAATCTCATACCAAGCCCTTAAGTTGCTGGTAGTATGGTTTGCTATCCATCTCTTCTACTTCTTTCCCTACTGCTAATGCTCCAGGACCCGGAAACTGATGGCCGTGGGTAAGCTCAAATGGGGAGAAACCTGTCCCTCAGTTAATGTGTTCATAAACAAAGTCCGACACCGGCTATATCAACCTGTTTCAGAGGAAGGTGGAGTCCCCTGTGCCGTCTTGACTTGCCGTGTCTTCTCTGTCAGAGGCAGAGGTTTCATCTTTTTATAGTCCTAAAAAATTTGACGCGTTTTGCAACAAAGTCAAGTATTTCTTCATCTGTAGGGGTATGTGTTGATACAGGTGTTCTTTTAATGTCATGAGGGGAACTGGGTGAGGGGGGTTAGAGGTGGAGGGAAGCGTATAGGGAGGGGGTCGGGTCTTAAAGGGGTTGTATAAATCTGGATAGAGGAGGGGACCGCCCTCTGGGATGTCTGGGAGGGGCCCACCATACGGCTTCTCCTTCCTGACTGGCTCTATCACTTCTGTGGGAGGGGCTGGTGCAGGACTGGGAGGGGCTGCTATGGCGGCCAGATTTTTGGCGGGAGTTTTGCTCAGAGGGCAGGCTACTGCCACTCCATTCATAACTAAGGCTGCGTTATGGCCTATTCTCCTTAGCTTGTCAACTAGCTCCTTTTCTTTGTTAATAGAAGCCCTGATAAAACCTGCCTTCTGCTTGTTGAGAGTTTCTAATTTCTGAACCAACTGTCGCTCGTATGTATTGAGTGCTGTGGCTAGGAGACTTATTGCCTCGTCACCCTCTACTCTATTCTCTGCGATCATCTGATCGTGTAAGAAACGGAGATCCCTGCTCGCCTTTTTATGATCTCCGGGCTTAAGTCCGCTAAGTATCAATCTCTCTGCTTGTCCCCACTGTTCCCTTAAACTACCCGGAACAGGGACTCCTAATTCTCTCTCTTCACGTTCAAATTCTCCTTCCATTTTGACTTCGTTCGTATCTGCTTCTCCTAAAGGTTTTAGTTTTTTATAAAAAATACCAGGTACTTCTGTGTACTATAATTTACTAATTATTGTAGTTTTATTCCCACCGGTATACAGTCTGAGAGTGTTCGGTGCGAGGTGTATTTCAACCAGTTACGGAGACTCTCAAGAGCGCTTCTCCTAAAGGTTTTAGTTTCTTATAAAAAATACCAGATATTTCTGCATACTATAATTGACTCATAATCAGATACAAATAAGATTCTACAATACTTTCAGGGACGGTCCTTTCAAATTGATGTTGAAAATATTATAATATACAACCACAGTTAATCACACTCAAAATAAATATATCTAACGTAACCCCAGATCCGTCTAAGGATTGCCTGTGTACGTTAGTCGGCGCGCCCAGCCCCAGAATTCGTCTAAGAATTACTGTGTGTGTCACCTTATTTCTCAGAGTATTTCAGCTGGACTTCCTTTACCAAATTTAAAACCACTGAAATCTCGGACGACGATTGCAGCTGGGATTCCTTTACCAAATTTAAAACCACTGAAATCTCGTTACACAATTAATCACACTCAAAATATATATATCTAACGTAACCCCAGATCCGTCTAAGGGTTGCCTGTGTACGTTAGTCGGCGCGCCCCAGCCCCAGAATTCGTCTAAGAATTACTGTGTGTGTCACCTTATTTCTCAGAGTATTTTAGCTGGACTTCCTTTACCAAATTTAAAACCACTGAAATCTCGGACGATGATTGCAGCTGGGATTCCTTTACCAATTTAAAACCACTGAAATCTCGTTACACAGTTAATCACACTCCCCGTACAGTCTAGTTGACTTTTATAGTGCGATGTTATTTCAACAGATGGAGAGACTTCCAAAAGCGCTTCGACACCCTCTTACGAGGATGTGGCTTTTGGCAAGGAGTCGAAACCCAGTCTACAGAATCTCTTTATCGTCACGTTTAGTATTCTAGATTAACCCCACAGCAAGAGTTTGCGAGATCCGGTCATTTTAAATTGATTTTGAAAGTTGCGTTTCTCCTCTTGAAATACCCCACATATAACACAACTGCAGCTCCTCTTTGAGACTGGAAAGTGTTATTCTGTAGTACTGTTCTTTCTACCGTAAGACTAAAACACTGAAAAATGCCGCTGACAACTCTAAAATGTTGTAGTATAGCCAATCACAGATTTTGATAATAACAGGTATCTGCTCACCTTTCAGTTGTGGGGCGCCCTGGTTTAGTTGTCAGAGGTATTCGAGGTTTCTTCCCTGGACCGTTCGTCCGCTGGCTGCCGGTGTTCCTTCTATGAGACCCTACTCATCACGTCGGTTGGTCACCAAATTGTTGGATTTTTGGAGCACCACCCTTCTGAGTGGTTGAAGGTTCAAGCCCGCTCCGCGCCGTTCGTTTGATGAGTGGTCTGCTATGAAAGGAAGGGCTCAGACACAGAGATATGAGATTAACAATAAGCTGATTTAATGGTAGAAAACAACAGTACAATATAACGAAGTACAATATAACGAAGTACTAATATAACGAAGTACTTCGGGCCTCCGCTCTTCCACCGTGCGCTGTACGTATCAGACAGTCAGACGAACAGAGGCGCCCGCGGGTACAGAATTCACAATATTTATGCACACAAATGAAGAGGAGTTCTGTGGGAGGAGTTGTATCGGTTGCTCCTCCCTAGGTGTTCATCCATTGGTGGACTCACTCCTGGGCGAATCAGAGTGAGTCAGCCATAGCCGTGGGAAGTTTGGATCTCCTGCGCCACCGATCAGTCCCAGGCCATCTTTTATGGCAGCCATGAAATAAACTATTCTGGGTTGAACGGGGGTGAGGTACCAATCCTTATCTTCGTTTATCCTCAGCACCTGGCCGTACCACTCCGTATCCCATTCTTTCTCTCAGTACAATCTCTGCATAGACTCAATGGTGTCAGTTTTATTACCTTTCTCCTGCGACCCCCCTCCTCCTATCCGGCCCATTAAAAACCCGGGGGGGGGGGACTGGATCCACTACATTCCTAAGTCAACGCACACACAATTGAGCACAGCAAACAAAGGAAAATAAGAACATTTGGTCTAGTTTCATAAGCATACATTTTACACAGACGATATGTGGGGCCAAAGTTATAATTATACCTAACAGGTTATACAGGTTCCTTTAACTTGCTCACCCAAAATATCGCAACAGTTTTGTGAAGACACACACACACAACACACACAACACCACACACACACACACACACACACACACACACAGAGAGAGTCCAGTTCTATTGGCAGTGCTTTAGGTCAGGGCACTGATAGGAGTATTAACACGTTTTTTATAAGTGGGAGGAAACCGGAGCACCCGGTAGAAACCCACACTAACACGGGGAAAACATGCAAACCCCACACAGAAAGGACCTGAATCGGCCAGGGTTCGAACCAAGGACCACCTTGATGTGATGCATCAGTGATAACCACTGAGCCACCCAATTGAAAATAAAAGTACTGTTCCAGTCTGACACCCCAACACAATTCACTAGTGCCCTGGAATAGTATGCTGTGTTACCTTACAGCTGTGGTTTCACTTCTATATAGGGTTAGCTGAGGTGAAAAACCGGCATTCCCTGCCTCAGCAAGTGAAGCTTGGCCTACTTACGGACTAGAGCATAAAAAAGGTACTTTCCTCTGGGTCAGAGAGGACATCTTTGTTGTTTTTAGTGTGTTGTATAATATTTATATGAAGCTCCAAACAGCCAGGTGTCACTCTCTCAGCTTGTTGCTCCTTCTCCGTTAACCTAGATCAAAAACAGGAAGCTTGTTATACACCATTGAAACTAACACTCATCAGGTCACCATGAAGTACAGTCAACAACTGACTTTACTTATCTAATTGCAGCGGGGACTGCAGCTTTTTTCCTACTGTTTTCCTCAATTAACATTTAGAGAACAATACATATTCAGGGCTCCTCTCCCTCAGGGGCCTCTCCCTCAGGGGCCTCTCCCTCAGGGGCCTCTTCCTGGTCTGTTGACTGTTGGTCAGGCTCATAGTCTGGATCGCTGTTGTCTTCCATTTCTGAGACATCGTCCTCTATGTCTGGTTCAAAACATTTGTCCAGAGCCTCTCTGACAGAAAATCGCCTACTCATTGTGTCAATGAGTCAATTGTGAGCAAGGCACAAATATAACTACATGAGAGACAGTAATGGAGGGGTTGTTCTTTCTCGAGGGGCACAGAGCTCGCACCTGTGAGAAGGTATGATACATTGTATCATACAGCGCGAGAAAGTGAGAGGTTCGTGTGTGTGTGTGTGTGTTTTACATTTCTGCTTTTTTTACTTCTTGCACCACAATTTTTCTCAATGTTCTTCCAATGAAACTGGGTGTCCACAGAACTGATAAAAACACTCACACCCTGTGTGTGTGTGTGTGTGTGGTGTGTGTGTGTGTGTGTGTGGTGTGTGTGGTGTGTGTGTGTGTGTGGTGTGTGTGGTGTGTGTGTGTGTGTGTGTGGTGTGTGTGTGTGTGTGTGTGTGTTTTACATTTCTGCTTTTTTTACTTCTTGCACCACAATTCTTTCTCAATGTTCTTCCAATGAAACTGCCACCCTGTCAGGGTGTGTGACTTCCACAGAACTGATAAAAACACTCACTCCTGTGTGGAGATGTTTTCCATCTGCAGGATGAACATAATACACTCATACCCATTCATTTCCTATGGCGGTCAATTCTGACTAAAAACATCACGGGTGTTTCACTGTTGAATAAATCACTAAAAAAATCAATGCAAGTGGTGATCATCAATTGTATATGTTCAGAGGCCTAGTGTGGAGGATAATATAAGGTCTTGAGGCAATTGGATGAAAAACACAATATTTATGATAAAAAACAAAGTCACTCGGTCACTTTTGACCCAAAACGCAAGAGAAGGGTTAAACAAGCCTCCAATGCCCAAATATGGGAATGGTCTTTGGTCTTGCAACACCTCCCAAGTCCACCTCATCACACTTTGTAGCTCAAATAAACAAAGCCTATGAAATGTATTAACCAATGGCAAGAACCCTCAGTATTATGGGTGTGGCCTGCCTGAAATATAAATATTAGAGCATCACCTTTGATTATCAACATTCATATACAGACTTGTTCAAACTAGTTGCTTGTAATAATTCCAGCTCACACATTTTATTAAACCGTATCCTAAACGAATAAGTTGACTTCAACCTAAAGAATCGGTTTCAAATCTTCAAAAGCACACCAATTAAGGTAAGAAATGTTTGAATATTAGTTTTTTCTAATTAAATAGGATACTCTGTGCCTATGACTCTAAATACTTTAATCTAAATAAATCCAAAGTACACCTTAAACGTAGCATTACTTCAAACCGGAGGCAGACCCTCATTTTTGCTGGCCAATAGATATATAGAAAATTATAAACATTTAATAAATTTGGAATTTGAATGAATTGTGTATTTTACTAAGTTTGTTCCCATCAGTAAATTAGCATGAATTATTGCTACTCTCTTCCTCAATGTTGCTGCTTCTAGTGCAGCTCATAAAATAAAGATTTATCCAATCAGATTTGTCACTTATGCTGTCTCAGGGTCAAACATCTACCCTGAGGCCGTCACGATTGCGAATGAATCCAGATTGCTGTTGAAGCAAACATAAACGATGTGGTTGAAAATAGCTAAAACGTGAAAATAAATGATAAGATACATGTGACTATAGCTTAGCTGTTGTTTCAGAATCATGGACAGGGCTGTTTAATGTGTGTAGGTGCTGTCCATAGTACTTGAACTGAGCGGAGGAGGTCAAAATAATCTATATATTCGGCCTTTTCACAGGGCACTCCTGGAAAAGAGACCTGGTCTCAGTCGGTTACCCCTGTATAAATAAAATATTACTAACTAACCAACTAAATTAATAAATTAATAAATAATAATAATAAACCAAATAATAATGACAGACTACATTTATTATTGGAAGGCGGAGGGAGGATAACACAGAGGCTTGAAGCGACACCTTTTAAATAACGATGAATTGTTTAGATCACTTGGCATTTCCAGCCAGGGCCAGTTCAAAGATTCACCCCTAAATATAAAATGCATTGATTTAACGTAATTGAATGTGTTAAGATCCCTGTTGTTGGGCTTATTCTGCACCTTAAGTCCAGTGTTTCCCCTATATGTTTTCAGCAGCGGCGCAGCGAAATATGCGCGCCGTTACTAGGGAGTGCAAGCCCCTAGCAGATAAAAAAAAATTTAAAGTTTTTTTTTTTTTTTATCAAAACAATTATAAGTGCTGCCCCCTAGCGCTCGCGGCAACTTTTCGAGCCACCGATACGCGGGAAAGCTGTCATTTTCAGAGCTGAAGGAAAACTGCCTGACAAGACAGACAACAGCAAGTTGAAGCAGACATAAAAAATTTGAAGAAAAAAGACTAAAAAATTGCCAGATGAAAGTGATGTAAATGAACAACAAAAATAAAATAAGTTACATATGTGTTATTGGCTATGGGAGGTTATTGGTATGTTCAATTATTTGATTATTAAAATGTAAAACGATCTTTTTCATATGGGTGTTTAGAGTTAGATCTAGTCTCTAGTCATTGTGTGCTCAAAGTGCACCAAGCATTTATATTAAAATGTAAAAAAAAATCTTCCCGGGGGGCATACCCCCGGACCCCCCTAGGGGATGTGATGTCCAACCACCAATTATGTTCACACAATACTGAATACATTTGAAGCCTTTAATGATGTATGTGTCTTTCTTGTGCTGGCAGACACATAGAAACATAATGGCGGGAAGCACTTCGCACGCGCACACACTTAAAATGTCCACGCGCGCCGCGCTCACATTTTGCTGGGCCCGCGTGCCTTAGCACCGCTGCTATGACTCCATCCTAGGGGAAACACTGAAGTCCTATGACTTCTTCGGTCAACATACAAATCTCTTACCTACGTCGTTTTCTGGTCAAAACTGGTCTTCAATGGCATTAAAACAATCAAAACGGTGCTGAAGTTAATCCATAGGTTATCCAATGTGTCTGTGTTCCTTTGAAATGATTTCTGATCATCCATAAGCAATAAACCCTGCTTTCCCGTTTTCAGATGTCAGCGTGAGACAGCTTCACTCTGCTTCATTCAGGGCTAAATCTGCATGCGTGAAGGCCCCACCTTTTTGTTTTACCGTTGGTGTGTATGTGAAACCTCCCTTCGATTATATTGGCTCTAAAGGTCAGGAAGAGATGTCACATGTCAAAATCGAGCAAGGGGGGCCAGAGATATGGAAAATCCCCCCAAATGACCCCAGAAGTGTTTTTTTTTGTGCTAAATCTCTCTAAAAAGGTCAAATGTCACTTGTTTTGCATCAATCTTGATACAGGGTACTTATTATATGTTGTACTTTGGATTCCTAAAGCTTTTAGTCTACTAACCCATCATCCAAGGGTAGTTTTCACTATAAGTAAAAAAGAATATTTGGACTGACACTATAATTTACAGTTTTTTAACATGTTCAATCTGAATTTTCTTTAAAATAAAAAACATCTATATTGATTCTGACTTTTCTACATCCAACTCAAAGGTTTATCATTACGTTGAGAAAAAAGATTATTAATTTTCCCCTTTTAGAAGTGTAGTTATGGTCATTTGTTCTGGAAATGTCATTTTCGAGCCTGAGACCTGAAAAACAGGCTTGGGGCTTAACAGGTTAATGACAAATACCTAGATTTATGAGTAGCACATTCCTATATAGAACATTAATGTATTACTTAAAAAGTTAGAACCAAAATTTAATCAGCAAAACAAAACAACTAACAAAATCATAGTATTCCCACTGAAATATATTCTATGCCACTTTTAATCATGCGAGGCAGGAAGGTGCAGAGTCTATATGGCCTGTCAAATAGCCTCATTGCATTACATGGAGCTTCAGACATGTACTATCCTGAATTAAACCATTTTAAAGCAAAACGAAATTTCAAAACATTTGGAGAAAACTATCACAAGTAAGTCCTCAATGTCGGCTGGAAGTGTATTTGGAATTTTTTATGTAACAAATAAATTATGCGCAAAATACTGAGAAATTGTTACAAACATTGTATTAAATGCATTTTTTAAATAGTATCTAATAATACAAAAAAAACAACATTTAAATGTTTAAAGCAATGATATTTAACTGAACATTTCTGTTTCAGATCTGATACAAAACTGAAAGATGGCTTATCCAACAACCTTGGGTTTAATCGGTGGCGGCGGTGGTCACTCGTTTTCCTTTACTGGAGAGAATAATGGAGCTACTTTAAAGCAGCTGAATGTGTGGGTAGGAGGCTGGCAGGTGAGGGGGTCCAAGTCTTGCTCACAGATGGACGTCAAGAACTTTTTGGGCAACGATCTGGTTCTACTCGAGAGTATATATTTCAGCCTGGGGAGTGTTTCACCTCTCTGTCGCTGTGGGGGAATGGAGCAGGTACTCGTCTAGGGGCCATCAAATTCAAGACAAATCGTTCCGGAGAGTTCTTTGCCAAAATGACCGACTGGGGCTTGAAGACAGAATACCCCATGGATGTTGGCTCTGGAATCTGCCTCGGGGTTGTTGGAAGATGTGGCAGTGACCTTGACAGCATGGGCTTCATGTTCGTCAATGCTGTCAAGTCAACCGTTTTGACAAACGTTAACTACCCAACAATGAGCCAAGTTGTACCGCAGGTAAATGTAGAAGAAATCAAATCCATCACCTATGACAACAAGACCACAGCCGACCAAGACAACAAGATTGAATCCTCCAAGAAGATTACAAAAAAGTCTTCTTGGACTGTGACCAACAGCATGGAGGCAACTTTCAGTATGGAAGTGAAGGCAGGAATCCCAGAGGTAATCGAGGTTTCAGCAGGATTCAGCTTTACCGTGGGAACAGAGAGCTCATACAGTCTGGAAAACACTGACGAGAGAATGGAGACGGTAACCTTTACCATACATGTTCCTGCAGGAAAGAAGGTGAAAGCTGACATTACAATCGGTCGAGCCACCGTTGACCTGCCTTACACTGGCACTGTTCAAATAACCTGCCAGAATGGTGGGGTGCTTCAGTATGACACCAGTGGTGTATACAAAGGTCTTACCTACACCGCAATTAAAGAAATTGTTAAAGAAATATAGAACAAACAGAAGAAATGTACATGTCTGAAATTATGCCTGATTGCCTTTGCTTTTAACTTTACTATAATTATTTGACTTCCTTGTTAGGAACTATAGAAAACAAAGTGATTAGGTTTCATTGATTTAGTCCTGCATTTTGCCATTCATAGTTTTTTTAAGAACCTGCCCTTAAACAAATTGCAATTATTTGTATTAATGCTCTCCATGACTATCTCTTTTGTATCATTGCCTCCTCTGAAGCAATCATACTCTCTAAAAAATACTATCAGACTTACTCCTCCATCTTGAAATGTTCATTGACGGATTTCTTTTGGCAAAATGCTTCACAATAAAATCTTTACAAGAATCAGCTCTGCATTCAAGTCATTTACTAGTAACGTTTACCTATTTCTTTCTGGAAATGTGTCAGTATATGCACACAATTGTTATGTTAATACTCTAATAAAAACACAACACATTACAGAAACGCGCTGCAAATACAGAAAACACAACACACTTCAGAAATGCGCTGCAAATCCAGACAACAGAACGGAGGTTCTTTGTTCTTGTGTTATCCTTGTCACTTGTAGGTGTCCTCTGCAGGTCGGCGTCATGGGGGGGCATTCGAGGGCCATGCCCCCCCAAATGAGTTACTGTGCCCCCCCTCCAGGTCAAGCTTTTACTTTGCTTTTTATTCATGTATTCATTAATTTATTTATTATATTGAAAGTGAAAATGTTTCCTCCAAAATGTTTTAGTAGAATTCAATAAAAACTAAAATCTGATAAAAACAAATTAATATAAACACACCCTGTAGGTAAATATATCAACCTGTATTTTAAGTAGGCTAGGACTCCTGATATTGTCTTTTAAATGCAGCTTTCTTTTTCTTGGAAGTCGTAGGCTCTTCTTCTTCTGTCTCATTATTAGGTCTTTTCCCCTTTTCAAAGAAGCTCTCTAAAGACGTTTCTTTTCCACTCATTTTTGCTAGATTGTGGGCTTAATCTTTGGAGTAGCGAATCACATAACTATGACGACCATCTTGATATGTATCAAAAGACACAGACGCACAGACGGATGTACCTGGTCATTTTTCAAAATAAAACATCTTTCAGACTTTGATAATCAATACAATATTTTTTTATTCACTCTTTCTGTGCGGCCCGGTACCAAATGACCCATGGACCGGTACCGGTCCGCGGACCGGTGGTTGGGGACCCCAGATCTATAGCATATTTTATTTTTCACCAATGTTGTAAAGACGCGCAGGCGCGGTACTAAGGCCTGGCAATTGGGCTATAGCCACGGGTCTTTTTTCTCCAGCCACAGGTCCAAATTTACCTACAAATATTTAATGTTATGATAATAAGCTTAAAAAATATATTTAAAAAATGGGATAATGATAAAAACTTTGTTTAATCCAGAGAGGCATATTGAGACTAAATCTCACATTTTCAAGCGTGACGCAGTGACCTACAACAAGTGAACAATTTGTTGCAATTTAATTCAGCAATCCCCTCCCCCACCACAATAACGCAGCGTTAGTAGTAGTTGCGCCAAAATTGATAGTCACAGTATGATTTGACTAACTGACTTTCATTGACTAGACCTACTCCTTGAATATGTATGCAGAACTATAGTATGTGTATAGTATGTGTATGCGAGAGAGCTAGATTTAAGATGCATGGTTTAAGATTGGCGCTGCGTTGGTGCGAGTGTTGGTTGCCGGTTGGTTGTTGACGGCAAACTCATATTTGCCGTCAACAAAGTTATCGAAGGACAGTGTGTGCCCCCCCGTGGTTAGCCTATGCCCTCCCATTAATTTTGTTCTGACGCCGACTCTGGTCCTCTGGAAACATTTCCTTTGTGTTGTCACTATTAGCAGCGCATTTCTGTAATGTTTTGTGTTCAAAACTAAATTACATTATATTTTGTTGTGATTGTTCTAGGGTGTCTCTCTCTTCCCCTCCAACTCAATCGACGTTTTCAGCACTGAACGCGAGATTAGGACTATCAATCATCAACTTTGCCCTTGCGTCATCCCCCCGCCCCCTTTTAGGGAAAACATCCCATTAATTTCGACTGGCGGTCAATACAAAATCCGAGGTCTTTGACAATATAATTGCATAAAGTAAGAACACAGTGTTACTGTTTGGCTATTATGAGCCCAAATCCCGTGGCCAGTCAGGCAAACAATTATTTATGTTGTTGCCGATCAATGATCAACGTTCTTATATGGTAAAAATGTAAGAAAGGGATAGGTGTCCTTAGTTTAGTCTTCTTCAATCAAAGTGGACATACGATTGCTCTGGTCTATACAAGCCTGAGACTGTGATTGGTCAGTTAGATTGACTTAAATGCTCTATGTCATGAATGGCTGCGATTCAGTACAGTTTGTAAAATACACACACACACAATTATTAATTTGACATAAAAGGCAAAAAATGATTTATTTAGATTTTTTTTTCTTTCAAAGTAGCCTGTAACTCAAGTAACCTAAATGTTCCAAACTAGGCCTATCTATTTTACAAACACTAAATATATATGGATGTAAAAAGAACATGCATATAAAATAACTTTTAATGAACAATAGTCTGTTCATCCGAAATGTAATAGGCCTACATTTTAACTTTTCATTGCCCATATGTGAGGAGTGTGAGGGAGATCGGGCAGACGATGTGCATATACAGACAATTATTTATATAGCCCTCATCCTACTGTATATGCTCATGCAGAGTGGGTGTGTGATATTGTCACAATGTCAAATTAGGTTAATGAAATATTGAATTCATAATTTTATGAGATCCTGAGAGAGAACTTCGGTTCATGTCTCACTTGTAACTGGTACTCAGTGCTGATATTACCCTCCGGTGGCTAGAAACTGCAACTGCACCTTTTAATATTACAATACCGAAAAGACCGTGCTCATATTTATTGTCCACAAGATAAATTAAGTGCGTGTGTGGCTTTTCAGATCTTCATAGCAGGAACTTGGGCTACACTCAAAAAATTAAAGCACGAACTTAAATCTTTTTTTTTTTTTTATTAGGATTCCATTCCTAATCCATCCTGCATTTTAAAGATGGCTGGGAAAGCTGAAATGTGTTTTATGCTTTGTGCAGACCTGAGCCAAATTTACTAAATGTGCCTTATTTTCCATTTTTATCAAGTCACGACCTGGTAAAGAATTTGAACAAATACAAAAAAATCGTAATAGTGTATAACTGACTCTTTGAAAATTGAGTTTAAATTCTATATCTCTGGATTGTAATTAGCTTCTTAAGAGCAATGTCATGGAGCGCATGCTCAGCATCTAATCTTTTTTGGGTACTACCATCACATTTCTTTCCAACGCCCAGGCACCAGAGGGTGACAACTGATATCCAGACAGGAGAAAATCCGTATTTAAATAATGCTGACATTGATTCATTCAACATCGTCAGACATTCATTAAAATGTAATAAAATCAGGCAATAAAAAGGGGCAGCTTTTACTCAATGTCAGACATGCTCTGGTAAACTTTATAGTTTTAGAATATTTTAAATTTTAATGTTGATATTTCCTGTGTCACAACCATGATACATCAACACCCTCTTCCAATTTCTGAGGAAAGTATTTGAAATATTTTGATTATTTTGTTTTCCTGAAGTAGGTTCTATTGGCATCTAGCATCAACAGAACAGTATGGGGCGGTATCAACAGTGTATGGGGCTGCGTAGCCGCAGACCGGTCAGAGTGCCCATGCTGACCACTGTCCACCACCAAAAGCACCTACAATGGGCACGTGAGTGTCAGAACTGGACCATGGAGCAATGGAAGAAGGTGGCCTGGTCTGATGAATCACGTTTTCTTTTAGATCATGTGGATGACCAGGTGCGTGTGTGTCGTTTCCCAGGGGAAGAGATGGCACCAGGATGCACTATGGGAGGAAGGCAAGCCAGCGGAGGCAGTGTGATGCTCTGGGCAATGTTCTTGTGTTCTGGCATTCATGTAGATGTTACTTTGGCATGTACCACCTACCTAAACATTGTGGCAGACCAAGTACACCCCTTTATGGCAACAGTTTTCAATGATGGCTGTGGCCTGTTTCAGGAGGATAATGCATCCCTGCCACACTGCAAACATTGTTAAGGAATGGTTTGAGGAACATGACAATGAGTTCAAGGCGTTGACGTGGCCTCCAAATGACCCAGATTTCAATCCGATCGAGCATCTGTTGGATGTGCTGGAACAACAGGTCCGATCCTTGGAGGCCCCACCTCGCAACTTACAGACCTTAAATGATCTGCTGCTAATGTCTTGGTGCCAGATACCAGGACACCTTCAGAGGTCTTATGGAGTCCATGCCTTGATGGGTCAGAGCAGTTTTGGCAGCACGAGGGGGACCTACACAATATTAGCAGGTGGTTTTAACTTTGTGGCTGACTGGGGTATGGCGATGGAACATAAACACACCTTCCCTCTATCATAGTAAAAGCAAATAGGATTAAAGATCTTCAGAGGACTCTCGTTGTGTGTTTAGTCCAGCATGGCATGGCAACATGTATATTTCATATATATTTAAGCCATACAAAATTGGATGAAATTGACAAAGACAAACAGGGTGAAAACATCACAATTGTTACCCGGAAATAGTGTTTAAAACGTGGGTATATTCGTGGCAAAAGTCGGAGGAAATACTTGTCTTTTTGTCGCTGCTTTTAATTGAACTATGCACATCTTAAACTGCACTGTAACTTTTATCCATGTATTTTTTTCTTTTAATGTTTATTTTATTATCTTTGCTTTTTAAAGAATGTTTTTAAATGCAATTTTTTTTAATGTCTTTCGCTTTTGTAAAGCACTTTGAATTGACTTGTTTGAAAGACGCAATATAAATAAACGTGCCTTGCCTTGCTGTGACCCTGGATTAAGTGTGCTTCGGATGGTGGCTTGTTTTGTGGAGCAGGACGTGGGTGTCAGGGATATATCCAGTCTCTGATAGTGTTACGTTATTATGAGAGTGCTCTGATACTTGTTGAATCTGAAATTATATATATAATATATAGTATATATATTTATATATAAATATATATATATGTGTGTGTGTGTGTGTGTGTGGTGTGTGTGTGTGTGTGTGTTGTGTGTGTGTGTGTGTGTGTGTGTGTGTGTGTGTGTGTGTGTGTGTGTGTATGCAGTGTGAGAAAAAGGTTTTAGAGAGTACTTGTCCATGGACAAGTGATTTTGGCAATTTACTTGTCCGAATACATTTTTCACTTGTCCAGAATGGACAAAAATTGGGGCCACTGGAATCTTCTTCTTCGCCATCGTATTTAACATTTTCCCACGGTTTTTATGACACCGCCAACGTAAGTGAGCTGTAAGATTTTACTGCATCACACATAGGGCAGGGTATCGTTTGGATTTTAACGATTCCGGTTCTGCTTTTCGATTCCGGTTATTTTCGGTTCTCGATTCCAGTTCTTTGAGAGGTAAAATAATGACAAACTGGAAGAAAAATATATTTATGAAAACATTAAGTCAAATCTGTATTCCTATTTACAAATCACTTCATACTGTTTAATTTCTTATATTTATTGAATGAAATTATATAAAAATAATCTCTGCATTGTTTGGTTAGTTCTAAGTGGTGCAGTTTGAGAATGTACAATTGGCCCAGTCTCCTCTGATGTTACACTGCAACCTGCCTGTGAGACAGAGTCCAACCACACATGTCCAACAGATAGGCCTAATAATAATAATATAATACATTATATTTATAGCCTATAGGCCTAGCGCTTTTCTACAACTCAAAGAAAAAGACAAGAGAGAGAGAAGAGAGAAAAGAAAGACGAGAAAGACGAGAAAGAAAAGACGAGAAAGACGAGAAAGACGAGAAAGAAAAAGACGAGAAAGACGAGAAGAAAAAGACGAGAAAGACGAGAAAGACGATACGGAGCATGGAGAGAGAGCTGCGGGGCTCGGCCTCCGCCCCTGTCCTCACAACTCTTATTAATCCTGGGACCGGACAATTTTTATTTGTTCCTACTCCGAACCGAGTTTGCTTCCCAACCCTGCCACTGTGCTACACCTCCCGCCCCGCCCCCGTCTAACTGTACAGAAAGCGGCGAGATACATTTCCTTAGGAATCGACAAGCAGAACCGAAACTAACATTTCTAAACGAACAATGGTGGACACGTACAATTTGTGAATGAGTTCTGCCTTTTGTAAACTGAATTTATCAATAATTTTTCAATAAATGAGGGCGAAAAACGTCACTTGTCCGCCGGACAAGTCAATTGAAAGATCTACTTGTCCGATATTGTAAATAACACGTCCCGGACGGTGGGACGTGTGCTTTTTCGCACACTGGTATGTGTGTGTGTGTGTGTGTGTGTGTGTGTGTGTGTGTGTGTGTGTGTGTGTGTGTGTGTGTGTGTGTGTTGTGTGTGTGTGTGTGTGTGTGTGTGTGTGTGTGTGTGTGTGTGTCCGCATCTGTAGCCAGTTATTGTCTCATTATACCGCACTGTGAATGAATTAAAGTAAATATATAAGTCATCATGAACACATCAGTCCATCAGACAGAGGGCTGCTGTGCCTCCTGTCATCATGAACACATCTGTCCGTCAGACAGAGGGCTGCTGAGCCTCCTGTCATCATGAACACATCTGTCCATCAGACAGAGGGCTGCTGTGCCTCCTGTCATCATGAACACATCTGTCCATCAGACAGAGGGCTGCTGAGCCTCCTGTCATCATGAACACATCTGTCCGTCAGACAGAGGGCTGCTGAGCCTCCTGTCATCATGAAGACATCTGTCCATCAGACAGAGGGCTGCTGAGCCTCCTGTCATCATGAACACATCTGTCCATCAGACAGAGGGCTGCTGAGCCTCCTGTCATCATGAACACATCTGTCCATCAGACAGACGGCTGCTGAGCCTCCTGTCATCATGAACACATCTGTCCATCAGACAGAGGGCTGCTGTGCCTCCTGTCATCATGAACACATCTGTCCATCAGACAGAGGGCTGCTGAGCCTCCTGTCATCATGAACACATCTGTCCATCAGACAGACGGCTGCTGAGCCCTGTCATCATGAACACATCTGTCCATCAGACAGAGGGCTGCTGTGCCTCCTGTCATCATTAATAGACGTCTCTTTAAAATGACCGCTCAGAGGAGAGGAGTTCTCATTTCTCTAACCGCCTGCTGCTTCCCCTCCTCTCTCCTCGGTTCCCCTCCTCGACTCCTCTCTCCTCGGTTCCCCTCCTCGACTCTTCCGCTCGCATCTCTGTGGGCGGGACTAAGACACGAGAATAGGAGTCGAGGAGGGAAATTAGAGAAATGTGAAACATTCCAGGTCCTATATGGATGCCCATCTCGTCGCGCCAGATATTCACATTTTAAACTCCACTCCTAGTGGTAAATAGCCCCTTAACCTAGGGGAGTGCACTGACGTAGACACGTCGTGCCACTTCACCTCTGTCCCCTTCCTGTTTTTGGACTAATTTGCGCTGGTTTGGCCAGGTTTCAGCTGTTAAGTGCTGTTTAAGGAGGCATGTGGGTAGTGATCTAGTGCGTTGGTGTTGGGATCAAGGGAGCTCAGGTTCAAACCCCACTGCAGTCAGCATGTCGTTGTGTCCCTGAGACACTTCACCCCAAAGTGCTCCTGTGGGGATTGTCCACATTATTGAGTATGTAAGTCTCTTTGGATAAAAGCGACTAACAAGTAACATGTGATGTAATGTGTTGTTTGGAGCTGGTGAGTTAGGGTTTGTTTAATTTAATTTTGGTAATTTACAGTGACATCCTCTCAAACACAAACACACACAGGAAAACTAGGCTGTAAAGTTTGTTAAGTGTTTCTTTATTTCACTTTTGTGAAAAATCTAAAAAATAAACATAAGGTGATTGAAATCCAAAACACATCAGCTGTTAAAGTTTTACATTCACATCACATGCAGTCAATACAACCATCACCGCTGTTTCTTCCACACGTCATCACTGAGAGAAACACAAACACCATAAACCATGTGAATCTGAAGAAAAACACAACATGTAAATAAAACAGCGGGAGTCCAGGAGTGGCCTGCTAATGGACTACATTTCCCAGAATGCTTTGAGTGTTATGCGACTCCAAAGAAAGGTGTTGGGTTAGCTGTGCTGATAAAAAAAAGCAAATAATTGGAAAAGAGAGACTGTAATAAACATGTGTCTCTGTATAATTAACAACAGTAAGAAAAGATATTATAATTATTATTTTTTATTATTATTACTTCAGAATAAAAATGGTGGGTCTGAATTCACAAAGTCAGAAAACATCACCCTCAGAAAAAAACATCATCAAAATGTGAAGTATTATTCACATAATAAAATCAAAAGATCTCCATGTCTCTTTTTGTGAAGGGCAGTGTCTCTTATTGTGAAGGGCAGTGTCTCTTATTGTGAAGGACAGTGTCTCTTATTGTGAAGGACAGTGTCTCTTTTTTGTTAAGGACAGTGTCTCTTTTGTGAAGGACAGTGTCTCTTTTTGTGAAGGACAGTGTTTCATTTCTCTGTGTTTGTCTCCGTGCATTTGTGTCACATATGACTCACTACCTAAAAAGCCTGAATCAAATCATTTCAAGAAAGAAGCAAAAGATCTCAGAAGATTTTCAGAAACGCTCCAGAGTTATCTCGAGGTTCTCTTCAGGTGTAATGTATTGTTAAATGTTTGCTTCCTTGTATCGTGTCCATGACTATTATTCGTCCGAGATGATTATTCAAATCGAGCTGACTCCATTAGGCAATAAAATATTATTGGTATGTTTAGCCTACAGCTTAGCATAAAGAGCACAGGGAAATCCTAAGCTAGTTTAGCACAAAGAAGCAGAGGGAAACTGCTAGCCTAGATTGCCATTAAAAAAGGGGAAATGCTAAGCTAGCTTAGCACAAAAAGTGGAAGCAGGGGAAACTGCTAGCTTAGCATCCGAAGTGGAAGAAGGAGATACTGCTACCCTTTAGAATCTATCAGAAGATAAATATTGGGTGATTTCCACAATGTGACGTGTTTTAGAGTAAGGTGTAGCGGGGCCTTTTTATTAATGTAGCAGTTGGCAGGTTCTAGTTCTTGGGTGTTCCTGTGTTATTACTGTATGATGTGGTCCTGTGTTAGTTACTGTATGATGTAGTCCTGTGTTAGTTACTGTATGATGTGTTCCTGTGTTAGTTACTGTATGATGTGTTCCTGTGTTAGTTACTGTATGATGTGTTCCTGTGTTAGTTACTGTATGATGTGTTCCTGTGTGTTACTGTATGATGTGTTCCTGTGTTAGTTACTGTATGATGTGTTCCTGTGTTAGTTACTGTATGATGTGTTCCTGTGTTAGTTACTGTATGATGTGTTCCTGTGTTAGTTACTGTATGATGTGTTCCTGTGTTAGTTACTGTATGATGTGTTCCTGTGTTAGTTACTGTATGATGTGTTCCTGTGTTAGTTACTGTATGATGTGTTCCTGTGTTAGTTACTGTATGATGTGGTCCTGTTAGTTACTGTTGATGTAGTCCTGTGTTAGTTACTGTATGATGTAGTCCTGTGTATGAAGTGTTCCTGTGTTAGTTACTGTATGATGTGTTCCTGTGTTAGTTACTGTATGAAGTGTTCCTGTGTTAGTTACTGTATGATGTGTTCCTGTGTTAGTTACTGTATGATGTGTTCCTGTGTTAGTTACTGTATGATGTGTTCCTGTGTTAGTTACTGTATGATGTGTTCCTGTGTTAGTTACTGTATGATGTGTTCCTGTGTAGTTACTGTATGATGTGTTCCTGTGTAGTTACTGTATGATGTGTCCTGTGTTAGTTACTGTATGATGTTCCTGTGTTAGTTACTGTATGATGTGTTCCTGTGTTAGTTACTGTATGATGTAGTCCTGTGTTAGTTACTGTATGATGTGTTCCTGTGTTAGTTACTGTATGATGTAGTCCTGTGTTAGTTACTGTATGATGTGTTCCTGTGTTAGTTACTGTATGATGTGTTCCTGTGTTAGTTACTGTATGATGTGTTCCTGTGTTAGTTACTGTATGATGTGTTCCTGTGTTAGTTACTGTATGATGTTCCTGTGTTAGTTACTGTATGAAGTGTTCCTGTGTTAGTTACTGTATGATGTGGTCCTGTGTTAGTTACTGTATGAGTGTTCCTGTGTTAGTTACTGTATGATGTGTTCCTGTGTTAGTTACTGTATGATGTGGTCCTGTGTTAGTTACTGTATGATGTGTTCCTGTGTTAGTTACTGTATGATGTGTTCCTGTGTTAGTTACTGTATGATGTGTTCCTGTGTTAGTTACTGTATGAAGTGTTCCTGTGTAGTTACTGTATGATGTGTTCCTGTGTTAGTTACTGTATGATGTGTTCCTGTGTTAGTTACTGTATGATGTGTTCCTGTGTTAGTTACTGTATGATGTGTTCCTGTGTTAGTTACTGTATGATGTGTTCCTGTGTTAGTTACTGTATGATGTTCCTGTGTTAGTTACTGTATGATGTGTTCCTGTGTTAGTTACTGTATGATGTAGTCCTGTGTTAGTTACTGTATGATGTGTTCCTGTGTTAGTTACTGTATGATGTAGTCCTGTGTTAGTTACTGTATGATGTGTTCCTGTGTTAGTTACTTATATGATGTGTTCCTGTGTTAGTTACTGTATGATGTGTTCCTGTGTTAGTTACTGTATGAGTGTTCCTGTGTTAGTTACTGTATGATGTGTTCCTGTGTTAGTTACTGTATGAGTGTTCCTGTGTTAGTTACTGTATGATGTGTTCCTGTGTTAGTTACTGTATGAAGTTTCCTGTGTTAGTTACTGTATGATGTGTTCCTGTGTTAGTTACTGTATGATGTGTCCTGTGTTAGTTACTGTATGATGTGTTCCTGTGTTAGTTACTGTATGATGTGTTCCTGTGTTAGTTACTGTATGATGTGTTCCTGTGTAGTTACTGTATGATGTGTTCTGTGAGTGTTCCTGTGTTAGTTACTGTATGATGTGTTCCTGTGTTAGTTACTGTATGATGGGTTCTGTGTGTTGTTACTGTATGATGTGTCCTGTGTTAGTTACTGTATGATGTGGTCCTGTGTTAGTTACTGTATGAAGTGTCCTGTGTTAGTTACTGTATGATGTGTTCCTGTGTTTAGTTACATATGATGTGTTCCTGTGTTAGTTACTATATAATGTTTCCTGTGTTAGTTACTGTATGATGTGGTCCTGTGTTAGTTACTGTATGATGTGTCCTGTGTTAGTTACTGTATGAAGTGTTCCTGTGTTAGTTACTGTATGATGTGTTCCTGTGTTAGTTACTATATGATGTGTTCCTGTGTTAGTTACTATATAATGTGTTTCCTGTGTTAGTTACTGTATGATGTTTCCTGTGTTAGTTACTGTATGATGTAGTCCTGTGTTAGTTACTGTATGATGTGTTCCTGTGTTAGTTACTGTATGATGTGGTCCTGTGTTAGTTACTGTATGATGTGTTCCTGTGTTAGTTACTGTATGATGTGTTACTGTGTTAGTTACTGTATGATGTGTTCCTGTGTTAGTTACAGTATGATGTGTTCCTGTGAGTGTTCCTGTGTTAGTTACAGTATGATGTGTTCCTGTGTTAGTTACAGTATGATGTGTTCCTGTGTTAGTTACAGTATGATGTAGTCATGTGTTAGTTACAGTATGATGTGTTCCTGTGAGTGTTCCTGTGTTAGTTACAGTATGATGTGTTACTGTGTTAGTTACTGTATGATGTGTTCCTGTGTTAGTTACAGTATGATGTGTTCCTGTGAGTGTTCCTGTGTTAGTTACAGTATGATGTGTTCCTGTGTTAGTTACAGTATGATGTAGTCATGTGTTAGTTACAGTATGATGTGTTCCTGTGAGTGTTCCTGTGTTAGTTACAGTATGATGTGTTCCTGTGAGTGTTCCTGTGTTAGTTACTGTATGATGTGTTCCTGTGTTAGTTACTGTATGATGTGTTCCTGTGTTAGTTACAGTATGATGAAGTCATGTGTTTAGTTACAGTATGATGTGTTCCTGTGTGTGTTCCTGTGTTAGTTACTGTATGATGTGTTCCTGTGTTAGTTACAGTATGATTTGGTCCTGTGTGTGTTCCTGTGTTAGTTACAGTATGATGAAGTCATGTGTTAGTTACAGTATGATGTAGTCATGTGTTAGTTACTGTATGATGTGTTCCCGTTTTAGTTACTGTATGATGTAGTCATGTGTTAGTTACAGTATGATTTGGTCCTGTGTGTGTTACTGTGAATTGGCTGGTGATTCCTCTTCTTTTTTTTTTCTACAATTAAACATTATCTACTAATTTTGCCAACTCAGTTTCCTCTCTCGTATTTCTCTCCCGCTTATTTTTATATTTGTTACTTCCCTTTGTACCCCTAGTTTAGGAGGGAACGTAACAGATGTGTTCCTGTGTTATTGTGGTTACTGTATGATGTGGTGCAGCGTGACATTGTAAAGGACTTGGTGGCCGTTGTTCCAGGCGTACAGTGCTCTGTCTCGCGGGTTGTAGTCCAGCATGGACAGATGACTGTATTTGTTTGTCAGAGGAATGTCGATGTACTCGTAGGTGGAGGAGTTGGTGGAGTAGGCGTAATACACTTTGGTTCCTCCTGAATACCCGTTAGTGACGTACAGCATCCCGCAGATCATGAAGGCCTCCCCGGCGCTGCGTTTAGGATGGTTGGTGGTCCAGCTGCGGACGATCTGCAGAGTGTTTGGGTTCAACTGGCTGAGGACGATGTTTCCGGCGTTCTGGTTAGTGGCGTAGACGGCCCAGAGCCCCCCTTCATCCACCATGAGGTCGATGTCAGAGTGCCCCCCCCAGGCATAATGGTACATGTTGTTGTAGCCGGCAAAGTCAAGCTGCCGGGAGCGGCTGATGAGCGATGTGCTAAAGTCAAACTTGATGATGGTGTGACTCTGGAACTTGTTGAAGTAGATGGAGCCGTTGTACACCACCTGGCCGGTCCCTGACCACGGGTGAGGCAGGCGGTGCGACGTGAAGTTATCTGTCGTCATGAAGTCGTACATCGAGGGGTACTCCCGGACGAAGCGGTTGTTGTGATAACCGTCCATGTACCACACCTACGGAAGAAACCAAACCAGAGAAAGGTTTTATGACTTAATATTTAATATATTATGATTTCATATTTTATATACTGATTTCATATTTATATATTATGATTTCATATTGATTATGATTTAAATATATATATATATATTATGATTTCATATTTACTATACTATGATTTAATATTATATCATATATAATATATGATATAATATGCATATCCACTATGGGAAAACAGTACCTTAGTCTGTCTACACAACAAACCACGATTTAAATCCAAGCAGCAGATACTCCTAAACCATTGCATCCTACATTTCCCACAATGCACCTGAATGGTGTATTTCATTAAAGTAGACCCAAATACCAACAGATCAACTCTCCTATCAGTATTCAGTGTTCTGCAACCGTCCAGCATGTGGACATACTCGCAGCTGGATGATGTTGTGTTGTTATTGTGAGATTGTGTTGTTGTTGTCGTGACATTGTGTTGTTGTTGTTGTGACATTGTGTTGTTATTGTCGTGACGTTTTTGTTGTTGTGACAATGTGTTTTTGTTGTTGTTCGTTTAGTTGTTGTGACATTGTGTTGTTATTGTCGTGACATTGGGCCTTTCTCAATTCTCTAATTTCCCCTCCTCGACTCCTCGGTCCTCCGGTAGTGACCCGGAAAAGGATTTCAGCGCGCCATGTTGAAGGACATCTCATTTCTCTAAATGCACATCGAGACCGAGGATCGAGCATCAAGGAGGCTCTCTGGAGGAGCTATAACCGAGGAGAGAGGAGAGGAGAGAGAGGAGAGAGGAGAGAGGAGGCTCTCTGGAGGAGCTATAACCGAGGATACACTGATGGTTCCTCCGCGGATGTATTTCCGGGAACAGAGATGTTACAAAGAGGCGTGACGCACGGTCGGACTTATCTCAGCAAATCACAGCTCTGCATGCATCCCCTGGATATTATTTTAGTAACTGCTTTAATCGCGACGCGATGTTTACAGTGAGAACAGCTGGAGGTCCAGCAGAAAGCAGAGCAGTGTTTCCAGAGAGAACAGCTGGAGGTCCAGCAGAAAGCAGAGCAGTGTTTCCAGTGAGAACAGCTGGAGGTCCAGCAGAAAGCAGAGCAGTGTTTCCAGAGAGAACAGCTGGAGGTCCAGCAGAAAGCAGAGCAGTGTTTCCAGAGAGAACAGCTGGAGGTCCAGCAGAAAGCAGAGCAGTGTTTCCAGAGAGAACAGCTGGAGGTCCAGCAGAAAGCAGAGCAGTGTTTACAGTGAGAACAGCTGGGAGGTCCAGCAGAAAGCAGAGCAGTGTTTCCAGAGAGAACAGCTGGAGGTCCAGCAGAAAGCAGAGCAGTGTTTCCAGAGAGAACAGCTGGAGGTCCAGCAGAAAGCAGAGCAGGGTTTCCAGAGAGAACAGCTGGAGGTCCAGCAGAAAGCAGAGCAGTGTTTCCAGAGAGAACAGCTGGAGGTCCAGCAGAAAGCAGAGAGGTGTTTCCAGAGAGAACAGCTGGGAGGTCCAGCAGAAAGCAGAGCAGTGTTTCCAGAGAGAACAGCTGGAGGTCCAGCAGAAAGCAGAGCAGTGTTTCCAGAGAGAACAGCTGGAGGTCCAGCAGAAAGCAGAGCAGTGTTTCCAGAGAGAACAGCTGGAGGTCCAGCAGAAAGCAGAGAGGTGTTTCCAGAGAGAACAGCTGGGAGGTCCAGCAGAAAGCAGAGCAGTGTTTCCAGAGAGAACAGCTGGAGGTCCAGCAGAAAGCAGAGCAGTGTTTCCAGAGAGAACAGCTGGAGGTCCAGCAGAAAGCAGAGCAGTGTTTCCAGAGAGAACAGCTGGAGGTCCAGCAGAAAGCAGAGCAGTGTCTCCAGAGAGAACAGCTGGAGGTCCAGCAGAAAGCAGAGCAGTGTCTCCAGAGAGAACAGCTGGAGGTCCAGCAGAAAGCAGAGCAGTGTTTCCAGAGAGAACAGCTGGAGGTCCAGCAGAAAGCAGAGCAGGGTTTCCAGAGAGAACAGCTGGAGGTCCAGCAGAAAGCAGAGCAGTGTTTCCAGAGAGAACAGCTGGAGGTCCAGCAGAAAGCAGAGAGTGTTTCCAGAGAGAACAGCTGGGAGGTCCAGCAGAAAGCAGAGCAGTGTTTCCAGAGAGAACAGCTGGAGGTCCAGCAGAAAGCAGAGCAGTGTTTCCAGAGAGAACAGCTGGAGGTCCAGCAGAAAGCAGAGCAGTGTTTCCAGAGAGAACAGCTGGAGGTCCAGCAGAAAGCAGAGAGGTGTTTCCAGAGAGAACAGCTGGGAGGTCCAGCAGAAAGCAGAGCAGTGTTTCCAGAGAGAACAGCTGGAGGTCCAGCAGAAAGCAGAGCAGTGTTTCCAGAGAGAACAGCTGGAGGTCCAGCAGAAAGCAGAGCAGTGTTTCCAGAGAGAACAGCTGGAGGTCCAGCAGAAAGCAGAGCAGTGTTTCCAGAGAGAACAGCTGGAGGTCCAGCAGAAAGCAGAGCAGTGTTTCCAGAGAGAACAGCTGGAGGTCCAGCAGAAAGCAGAGCAGTGTTTCCAGAGAGAACAGCTGGAGGTCCAGCAGAAAGCAGAGCAGTGTCTCCAGAGAGAACAGCTGGAGGTCCAGCAGAAAGCAGAGCAGTGTCTCCAGAGAGAACAGCTGGAGGTCCAGCAGAAAGCAGAGCAGTGTTTCCAGAGAGAACAGCTGGAGGTCCAGCAGAAAGCAGAGCAGGGTTTCCAGAGAGAACAGCTGGAGGTCCAGCAGAAAGCAGAGCAGGGTTTCCAGAGAGAACAGCTGGAGGTCCAGCAGAAAGCAGAGCAGGGTGTATCATATATATCACTCAGTATAACAGGCCGACTCTCTTTGTTTGCTTTAGTTTAGTAGATATCTACAAACAAAGAGTCGATATTTTTCTAAGAGTGCTTCACAAAATAAAATACCCAACGGCTGTATCCTGATTATATTATATGCGTTAGGTGCTGTAGGTGCATGTGGTACAGTGTGTGTGTGTGTGTGTGTGTGTGTGTGTGTGTGTGTGTGTGTGTGTGTGGGTGTGTGTGTGGTGTGTGTGTGTGTGTGGTGTGTGTGTGGTGTGTGTGTGTGTGTGTGTGTGTGTGTGTGTGTGTGTGTGGATGCGGCGGACAGACAGGTCTCAGTTAGTTTGGTGTCCTATGCTTACTTTTAATACTTGTAAATAAAACTTTTGGAATTGAATTTCCTCATTGTAGTGACCAGAGAGGGGGGGGATATATCCAGTCTCTGATAGTGTTACGTTATATGAGAGTGCTCTCAAACTTTTTTGATTCTGAAATTGTTATATTTATATAAATATATATACCTATATATATATATGTGTGTGTGTGTGTGTGTCCTCATTGTAGCCTGTTATTGTCTCATTATACGCACTGTGAATGAACAAAGTAATCTATAAGTATCATGAACACATCTGTCCATCAGACAGAGGGCTGCTGAGCCTCCTGTCATCATAACACATCTGTCCATCAGACAGAGGGCTGCTGTGCCTCCTGTCATCATGAACACATCTGTCCTCAGACAGAGGGCTGCTGAGCCTCCTGTCATCATGAACACATCTGTCCATCAGACAGAGGGCTGCTGTGCCTCCTGTCATCATGAACACATCTGTCCATCAGACAGAGGGCTGCTGAGCCTCCTGTCATCATGAACACATCTGTCCATCAGACAGAGGGCTGTCTGAGCCTCCTGTCATCATGAACACATCTGTCCATCAGACAGAGGGCTGCTGAGCCTCCTGTCATCATGAACACATCTGTCCATCAGACAGAGGGCTGCTGAGCCTCCTGTCATCATGAACACATCTGTCCATCAGACAGAGGGCTCTGAGCCTCCTGTCATCATGAACACATCTGTCCATCAGACAGAGGCTGCTGAGCCTCCTGTCATCATGAACACATCTGTCCATCAGACAGAGGGCTGCTGAGCCTCCTGTCATCATGAACACATCTGTCCATCAGACAGAGGGCTGCTGAGCCTCCTGTCATCATGAACACATCTGTCCATCAGACAGAGGGCTGCTGAGCCTCCTGTCATCATGAACACATCTGTCCATCAGACAGAGGGCTGCTGAGCCTCCTGTCCTCATGAACACATCTGTCCATCAGACAGAGGGCTGCTGTGCCTCCTGTCATCATGAACACATCTGTCCATCAGACAGAGGGCTGCTGAGCCTCCTGTCATCATGAACACATCTGTCCATCAGACAGAGGGCTGCTGTGCCTCCTGTCATCATGAACACATCTGTCCATCAGACAGAGGGCTGCTGAGCCTCCTGTCATCATGAACACATCTGTCCATCAGACAGAGGGCTGCTGAGCCTCCTGTCATCATTAATGGACGTCTCTTTAAAATGACCGCTCAGAGGAGAGGAGTTCTCATTTCTCTAACCGCCTGCTGCTTCCCCTCCTCTCTCCTCGGTTCCCCTCCTCGACTCCTCCGCTCGCATCTCCTGTGGGCGGGACTAAGACACGAGGAAAGGAGTTGAGGAGGGGAGTCGAGGAGGGGAATTAGTGAAATGAGAAAGGACTCTATTTAGTTTCCAGGCTGCGATTTCCCTCCTTTGGGTAGATAAATGAGCACATGCATCATAACACACTAACCACACTACACTTAACTAAATGGATTTCATCAAGTGTGAGTGTCTCCAGGAACCAAGTACTAAATAAGGAGCTGTGAGTCCCCACAAACAGAAGGAGGGAAAGCCTGAATGTGAAGCCACTGTAACTGCCACTTCACCAGTGACATTTGAGAGTGCTGACGTCTACACTTTCAAAAATAACATGTTGACGTTGTGTTGTTGTTGTCGTGACATTGTGTTGTTGTTGTCGTGACACTGTGGTGTTGTTGTCATGACATTGTGTTGTTGTTGTCGTGACACTGTGTTGTTTTTGTATGACATTGTGTTGTTGACGTTGTGTTGTTGTTGTTGTGATATTGTGTTGTTGTTGTTGTCGTGACAATGTGTTGTTGACGTTGTGTTGTTTTTTTCGTGATGTTGTGTTGTTGTTGTGACGTTGTGCTGTTGATGTCGTGACACTGTGTTGTTTTTGTATGACATTGTGTTGTTGACGTTGTGTTGTTGTTGTCGTGATATTGTGTTGTTGTTGTTGTCGTGACAATGTGTTGTTGACGTTGTGTTGTTTTTTTTGTGACGTTGTGTTGTTGTTGTGACGATGTGTTGTTGTTGTTGTGACGTTGTGTTGTTGTTGTTGTTGTGACATTGTGTTGTAGATGGGACTCACTCTGTTGTCTCCAGCTGCAGCCAGCGGGTCAGTCATCCACGATCCGAACCTGGATCCAGACGTCTTGATTGTGACTGGCTCAGAAATTCCTGTCAGCTTCCCGCAGGCTGAAAAGCAACAGGACGCATGAACAGCTGCACACACTGATGTGTTCTCGTAAGCAACACGTTTATTAGAAATTCATGATGCACTAATGATTTACTAAAACCGAGATGATTATGATGAAAAAGTAATGACTCAGAAACACTGGAGAAAGACTCCTGAGAGATCACTGTTACTGAATACAGGATGTTGAGAGTCAGGCAGGAGAGCAGGGATGACCTGCGAAGGGTCCTGGATTGGACTGGACCGCTGCGGTTCGGACTGCCCAGTTTGGACTCACCCAGCTGAGCTACCCAGAAGAAGGGTTTTGGTCTGTTGGTTGTATTGTGTTTGCTTACCCAGCCTCTGCATGCAGGCCCTCAGCCGCTCCTCCAGGTCTAGGACTCGGCTGTGGACTTCCTGGTAGTCAACACCTCCCAGCTGCTCCTGCAGCGATCCCAGCAGCTCCGTCACGTTCGCCGCCTCCTCCTTAAACTGTCGCACCAGCAGAGCGTCCGCCTTGTAGGCCTCCAGGACCGGGATGAGGGGACGTAACTCCTCCATCTTAGCTTTGATGGACTGATGGACAAACAGGAGATCAATAACTGTTGGTTAACTCTCCATTCATTGTAAATGTTCCCATAGTTCACTGCAACAAAAGGGTTTGGGTTATAGCATGGCATAACATAGCATAGCTGGAGCGGTGTGTTAGCAGAGCCGCAGCGTCAACACGTACATTAATGAAGGACAGATACAACAATCCATCACTTCAGTTAGTTCCATACAATTAAAGAAATGTCAAGTGTTAGGCACTTGTGCATATTTCAAATGTTATTGTTTTCATAAAGCTCATGATGCGGTGCATGCTGGGATCATTTAGGGTACCATTAAACCTCTTCTGATTTTTCGAATCTAAGATCCGCTGTGATCTAATGGACCAATGAGCATGTGTTTGGGTTAATAACTAATTGACAGGGATATTAGTTAAATTACAAGAAGGAAGTGCTCGTTTACATTAACACACCTCAAAGGTTTCAAATTATCGGTAAAATGTAAACCTAGTACTGTGTGGCCCGGGGTTAGGGTACCTGATACTGTATGGCTCTAGGGTTTTGGGTTAGGGTACCTGGTACTGTATGGCTCTGGGGTTTTGGGTTAGAGTACCTGGTTCTGTATGGCTCTGGGGTTCTGGGTTAGGGTACCTGGTAGTCAGGGGGCCAACACTGATATTGCAACTTAAGTAATCGCTTTTGGGTAGAAGCTGTCAACCTATCCAGTATTCATGTTTAACCTTTATGGCCTAGCTATGTTGACATCTTTGAAAATGATTTTTTTGGTCATTTAATCATTGTATCATTGTAAGTGGTAAAATCGGACCTTTTTTCACAATGCTACCAAATTAGTGACAATTTGCTCTGTAATTTCTAACAATTTTGTAATATTATCCCTCAATATATCTCCTGTGAAAGTATGATCTTAACTATTGATTAAAAAAAAATCAACCAATGGTAAAACAGAGCAAAGTCACTCTCAATTCCACCAGGGATGTTTGAGCTCAAGGATGCTAAAATGGAATCACAGAAGCCCCCTCCAAAATTCCATGGGCCAGTTACACCAGAAATGTATGATGCAGACACGCAACTAACTAAGCAATCAAAGAACCAGGATCTTGCCTGGATTCTGTGCAGACAACAGAACTCGGAAGTTGTTTCATCTTGGAGTGGATTCAACCAGCTTATGTCAAAATCAGATCACCAAAAAACAGTAGCTGGAATGATGCCTATCATAAATTCTCCAGCACATGACTATGACACAATCTGGACGGTGTTACAAAACTGCCACAAAATGACTACACAGCTGGGCCAAAGGTACACAGTCATAACCTTTGATGAGCAGCTCTACTGCAAAGCAAAGATGCTTCAGTGGCATCACCAAAAAGAGTGCGAGAATATTGTTATTCTCCTGGGTGGCTTTCATGTGCAAATGAACTTTTCAAAGGTCATTGGCCAGCATCTTGCTGATTCTGGACTGAGAGACATCCTTGAGGAAAGTGGTGTGTTTGGAAAGAACACAGCTGAAAACATCATGAAGGGAAAGGGATGGAACCGTGTAGCCCGTGCACACAAGCTAACCTTTGAAGCACTTTGGAGAATATTGTGGCCAAGCTTTCTGCAATGGATGGAAGATAATGACTGCACAATCGACAACAGTTGCTTAGAGTTGGCAGATGCACTGTCTGGGCACATAGGAAGTGGAGAAATGGAAGCAGCTTCAGCATGCTATGAGGAACTTGTGCTGAAAGTTGGGGAGATTCAAGATCTCCTTGTACAGTTTGACAAGGCCAATGAAGACAAGCCAACCTTTACCTTCTGGAGACAGTACATGGACCTTGTGTCTATTCTCCTTGCGTTCACCCGGGCACTGAGATGTGGTGATTGGAACCTGTACATGTCAGCCTTCAAGAGCATGATGCCTTGGTTTGCTGCGTATGATCACACCCATTACACAAGATGGGTGCTGTGTTCATAGCAGACATGGAACAGCTGGCACAGACAGCACCAGAGGTCTACCAGGGCTTCCTAGATGGTGATTTTGTAGCCAAGGAGACCAAACACAGCTTCAACGAGGTGCCTTTCGACCTTCGCCTTGAACACATCAATAAAACGGGAAAGGTTGCTGGAGGATTGATAGGCATCACTAGAAATGATCCAGCAAGAAACCGTTGGTCCATCACCTACAATGAACGTGCATCCTTGGCAGAGGATACCAGATCCCTGTTTGGACTGACACATGATGACGACGATGATGAGGAGATGCACAAAGACTGCCTTCAATCAAGAATCAAGAGGGATAATCACGATGTCATTCAACTTGTTGATCAGTTCCAGAGATACAACGTCTTCCAACAAGAGCATATGTATGATTTAGTGTCCCTGACAACTGGTGATGTTGCCTCAGAAGAGATACTGAATGACCTTACACATGCTGCAGAGTCTGGCAAAAAAACTATCACTGAGTTGGTGAAAAACCGACTGGGCACAACGAACACAGACTTCCACGCCAGTCTCACCAAGAGAAAACCGAAAACATTCTCAAGCCTATACAGCACAGATACCAAGCTTGAACAACTCAGATCCAAGTGTGTGAAGCCTGACAGGGATATTTTTCGCCGCATCATTGTATCCATGGAGAGTGGCAGAGAGGTCAACATGGATGAGCTTCTCCAAAAAGAACTTTGTGCAGTCCCCCTGTCACTTGCCACAACAGATTCAGTGCTCAGGCCTACAAACAAAGCTGACTTAGCCACCATACTACAAGCTGGTGCAAAGGAAACAGAGCTCAGTCCATCTGTTATGAGAACATGCACCATCATTGATGGAATGGCCTTAGTAAGAGCCATGGGAAAACCTCACAATGCATCAACCTTCGGGGAATATGCAGATGTGTTCACACAGAGAGTTGCATCTAATCTACATGGGAACGTCACCAGAGTGGATATAGTGTTTGATCGGTACCAACAAAACTCCATCAAGAGTGGAACAAGAACAAAACGCAGCACTACTCAGCGAAAGGTTCGCACAATTGTGAGTAGAGATGTAAAGCTACCTGCTAACTGGAATAGCTTCATTGAAATGGATGAAAACAAAGCCAACCTTACCCATTTCCTATCAACTGAGCTTGAGAATCATGTGCAGCTTTATGATGAGGAAATTGTTATCAGTGGAGGGTTTGAGGATCCTGAAAAAGTCACGTCAGCAGCTGGGATTGATGTATCTCCCCTACAAGCTACACATGAAGAAGCGGATACACGCATACTACTACATGCAGCTGATGCAACAATGAAAGGGTTTCAGAGGCTCATCATTCAGTGCCGAGACACAGATGTGTTGCTGCTACTACTTGTATTTGCAAACCAACTAAGCCAAGAAGTTTGGATGAAAGCAGGAACAGCTAAGAAACCACGCTACATCAAAGTCCATCAAATCACACTACCAAATGAGATGCTCGATGGTCTGTTGGCATTTCATGCCATCACTGGATGTGATACTACGAGCCAGTTCACCGGAATTGGAAAAAGGACAGCATGGAAAGTGTTCCAGCAGTACCCGCATCTTCTCCACAACTTTGGTGAGGATGAAGTACCAAGTACCACTTCCCTATCCTTGGCAGAACAGTTTGTATGTAAGCTCTATGACCTTAAGTCAACCAGCAACTCGATACAAGAAGTTCGCTGCGCTCTCTTTCGAAAACTTAAAGCCAATGTTGATACATTACCACCAACAGAAGATGCATTGTCAATGCACCTCAAGAGGGCCCACTACCAAACGAAGGTTTGGAAACAGTCACTAGTGACACATCCACAACTGCCCTCACCAATCAATTGTGGTTGGCAGATGATGAATGGTATGCTGGTCCCCATGCTTCTTACCAAGGAACCTGTACAATCCACATGCGTACAGCTGACAGTGTGTGGATGCAAGGAAAGTGGAAGTCAGTGCAGTACCAGACAGTGTCTCTGTCGCAGAAGAGGACTGTATTGCAGTGGGGCGTGTGGATGTGCTCGTGCAGCGTGGTGCATGAACTCCAATGACATTCAAGAGACTAACGGTGAAGAAACCGATCTTGATCTGGATGTTGTGGTGCGGCCGCCAGAAAAAAGCACATCAACAACGAGATCTTCAGTGTGCGATGCTCAGCCCTCCACATCAGCACGTGTACTGAGGGCGCAGGGGCGTACAGATCGCCGTCTGTAACCAGCAAACATTGAGTCTGAAGTGCCTTCTAGGTCCTAACGGTATGTACCTGAGATTCTAGACTTACCAAGTTTACTACCTTGCTGTGCATCCAGTTGTTGTGCCATTCTGACCTTGTGTCTCTTTCCTTCTCAGTGTCTCCTGTGCCCCATTGGCCTGTCCTCATCCTCGTAGACACCAGGATTCTAGTGCCCCACACTGCCTTGACTATACCTCGTCTATAAATTTCCCTCCCTCTTCCAAATAAACACGCCTGTTGGCTTGAACATGCCTAACCCCTGAGTTGCTCTGGTTCCTTCCGACCCTAACACTGGATTCATTTTATTGTTTTAGTTTTTATTTAATGTTTTATGTAATATTTTGTATACATACAATGGTTCCATTACTGGGAAGATGATCCTCAGTAATCCACAAAAATATTTTGTCTTATCATGGTATCCAAGTGTATTGTCAAAATACAACATTAAAAAGTCAAAAAGCATTAGCACGAAAGGTCACCTCGAGAATCATATAGATTTCCGCTTGGACATTACATTATTCAAACCTGTGTAGTATTGCACTGTATGAAATTACTGTGCTCTAACTTGGCAAAAGTACCTAGCATACATTGGAATCATGATTCCTAAATTATTTGGGCTACTATCTCATGTTTCCAAGCTGATATTCACTCTAAAAACATGTTTTCTTTTAGGCGGAAATTGAATTTTTGACTTTTTTCAATGGTCTAGCTCTATTTTCTCTGACACAGTAACATCCATTTACATTCTGACACTTCTGCAGCCATCCCACTGCTGTCACCTTTCTTTTGATACCAGGATTATCTATATGGCCCTTGTGATTGGGGAGATATTCTATATTTATTGTGGGCATGTCATTTCGAGCAGGCAATCTGAAAAATTGGCCTGAAATGGCCTCTAAAAGTCACAAAATAATTTTTCAAACTTGTCAACCACCCTAGAACATCTTACATAGGTCCCCTCTTACCAAAAAAATATGTTGACAGCTTCTACCCAAACATGGCAGCAAAAGTGTTAACGGAAGCACTTTTCAGGATTGGCCCCCTGACTATGGTGCTGTTTGGCCCGGGGTTAGGGTACCTGGTACTATATGGCCCTGGGGTTTTGGGTTAGGGTGCCTGGTACTGTATGGCACAGGGTTATTGGTTAGGGTACCTGGTACTGTATTGCTCTGGGGGTTTGGGTTAGGGTACCTGGTACTGTATGGCTCTTGGGTTTTAGGTTAGGGTACCTGGTACTGTATGGCTCTGGGGTTTTGGGTTAGGGTACCTGGTACTGCGTGGCCCGGGGTTATTGGTTAGGGTACCTGGTACTGTATGGCTCTGGCGTTCTAGGTTAGGGTACCTGGTACTGTGTTGCCGGGGTTTTGGGTTAGGGTACATGGTACTGTTTGGCCCGGGGTTATTGGTTAGGGTACCTGGTACTGTATGGCTCTGGGGTTTTGGGTTAGGGTGCCTGGTACTGTATGGCACAGGGTTATTGGTTAGGGTACCTGGTACTGTATTGCTCTGGGGGTTTGGGTTAGGGTACCTGGTACTGTATGGCTCTTGGGTTTTGGTTAGGGTACCTTGTACTGTGTTCCCGGGGTTTTGGTTTAGGGTACATGGTACTGTTTGGCCCGGGGTTATTGGTTAGGGCAGGGGTTCCCAAACTTTTCAGCCCGCGACCCCAAAATAACAGTGCCAGAGACTGGCGACTTGAATTAATTTAAGTTTGCCGCACTCTCGCGGGAATATCTCCGCAATGGAGCGAGCTTAAGTTTCGTCACACATGTTGCCACTTGTTTGTAGCATTTTCAGGCGATTTGTAATCTGTCTAGAAAAACGATGTGTTTTTTAGGATTTCAAGAAGCATATAAAACAAACAAAATAAAACAAACAATGGATGTCTTTGATGAACATGTATCCATGCTGGAAGTAGATTCAGAGGTAGGAGTGAGATAGAGATTATTATCTAATATATGCATCCGATGAAGCGTTGCATGAAGTCTGTTGATGATCAGAGGCTGTTCTTGGGGCAGAGCATGCAGGCCTCAGAGAGTTAGACTTGGGCCTGCGACCATAGTTTTACTGTATTCTGTTTTGAAAATCCACAGCGGAGGTTTGTGTCGTACTGCATGCGGTGTTTCTGCATTTCTCTCAGTAGCCAACGATCTGAGAGTCTGTTGGACATAAACTCCGTAATAAATGCAGTCTACATTTCATAAGAGGTGTAAAACCTGAGAGCATTTTAAATCGCATTTGAACTAAATGCTGATATAATCTGTAGTTGTATTTGTATTGTTGATTTAATGTGTGAACGAGGCGATGCAGAGAAGGTTCAGCTGTCATTATTAGGCTGTACTTTGTTATAAGCTGTTGGAGTGGTAAGCAGGCCTGTTGTTTCTGGATATCTGTGGAGTCAGGTGGTCCGTGAGTGTTTTTTTATTGGTGAAGTGTCCTTGGTATGAAAAGGTTTGAGAAACACTGCGCTAGTGGATTGTCAAAGGGGGGAGCCTCGCTGCGGGGAAATTATACAGATGGCCAGTCCGCCCCTGAAAAATATCTGCACACGTTATTATTAATAATAATAAATACAAAAATTGATTAAAAAAAAGTATTAATTTTTTTATTTTCTATTTTTATTTTGTAATCATCTCACAACCCCCACTCGGGGTCTCCTCCACTTTGGGAACCCCTGGGTTAGGGTACCTGGTATTGTATGGCTCTGGGGTTTTGGGTTAGGGTACCTGGTACTGTTTGGCCCAGTTGCTCTCGTGTCCGTCCTCCACCTGTTGGAATTTGGTTTCCAGACCTTCAGCTGAACCTCCATTTTCTCCAAACTGCAGATCTCTCTGAGTCCGCGGTCCAGAACCTCAATGGACTGACTCATATTCTGAACCTGGAACACAACACAAACTATATTACTACTTCTACTACACAATACTCACACTACTACCACTACTACTACTACCACTACTACTACTACTACTACTTCTACTAACAATACTACCAATACTCCTCTTGCTGGTACTACTAATTTAGGGATGACACCAACCAGTGGCGGATATTGATATGGGCGACATGGGCGGTTGCCCAGGGTGGCATTTTGACTGGGGCACAAGCGCAATGAAAAGTATTTTTTTATCGTCAATTTGCACGTAATTTTATATCGTGTATTGTTGTTGTGGTTGTGGTTCGAAGGGGGCGCGGCCGCCCTTATGATAGCAGGCAGCTGGAATGGAAGGTCTCGCACTGAAAGAAGGGCGGGGGATCTCAGGTCGCCTCACTATGGAGGAGAGAGAGGGCGGCGGCGGGTACACTATCTCTATCAAATAAACACTTTCGATGTTGATAAAGTAATACTGCAGTTAGTCAAATTAATCTCACGCCACGAAATGCCACAAAATTCATTCATACAATATACATATTTTTGCAGATATCTTTTCTTCCTGGCCTGGGTTGTATGAAACAATAAAGAATTATTTAAAAACTGACTACGGCAAATTAGTATAGTCTTGACCTGTTGACAGTGTTGGGGGAGGGGTACGCTATGCATTGATTATTGGGTCGAAAATTATTACCTACGGTGATGGAGAAAAAAAGGCACAAGGCATCAGGTGCCCAGTTTAGAAAGAAAAGGAAAGAACAAGAGACGCTCAAAAGATAAAGGTATGTTTGCACCTGTAACATCTCATTTATTTAGTTGCGCTATACGGTATTAACCATATCATTAAATTATGCCGGTAACCTTAACTCCATTGCTGCTTGTTAGCTGCCTGTGTTTTGTCGTAGTATAATAAGTAATATTTGTAGTAGTATTATAAGTAATATTTGTAGTATTATCATTAGTAATATCAGTAGCAGTATTATCATTAGTATTATAAGCAGAGGTTGGAGTAAGTCATACATGTGCAAGTCATGAGAAAGTCTCAAGTCTTAACCTACAAGTCTCAAGCAAGTCCCAAGTCACTGTGGTGAGAGTCAAGCAAGTCAAGTCAAGTCATTGCTCAGGTCAAGCAAGTCACAAGTCAAGTCATACGAAATTCTGATGAATAACCCCAGTTTCCGCATTTAAATCAGTTAAAATGTTGTGGTTATGAAAAGTTTAGTTTTATTTTCAACATAAGCAGCGATGGAGAGTGGGGCTCTGAAATGATAACCCTATAAGTTCTAAAGGGCTCTAAAGTGATAACAGGAGTACACCACAAATATCAGGAGTACACCACAAATATCAGGAGTACACCACAAATATTTTACATCAACATGTTAAGCCTCCTGCCCTGGCTCCCCTTCAGCAGGGTCACAGCATGTCTCCTCTCTAAGGTGCTCCCATACGACACTGTGTCATTGTTTTCTTAACTGTGTCTGTGCACAAAGAAATACTGCAACAAAGACAATACAACGGAATAGTGTACCAGGGCGCATGATATGTGTGTGTGTTTGTGTACAAATGCCGTTGTCGGACACACACAAACACACCGAACACACACACACAGAGCAGAGCTGAGCACAAACACACACACATCATGCGCCTTAGTGACCAGACATCTCCTTCATAAAACAAGTAATAGGGGGATTAATCTGGCAGTTCGATGTGTGTAGAGGTGTGTGTAGAGGTGTGTGTAGAGGTGTGTGTAGAGGTGTGTGTGTGTGTAGAGGTGTGTGTGTGTGTAGAGTGTGTGTGTGTGTAGAGGTGTGTGTGTGTGTGTGTGTGTGTAGAGGTGTGTGTGGTTAAAGCGTAGCAGCCTGCGGTCGCTCTTTAGCTGTTCTAATGAAAGTAAACACAGTGAAGGCGTTGCGTAAAAAGCACAGCTCTTTGCGCGCTGGTGCCGCTCTTCTCAGAGGCGGAGTTACACGTCCCGCTGCCTCCTGGTGCTGTAGACATTTCATGAAGTGAATGAGAGTCCGAGTTCGAAATATATCTAAAATAATGTATGCACTGCCACTTCCCAACATAAACATAACAGTCTGCAATGAAATGGCTGTCTCCTGTGTGCTCCACTTCCTTCTTCGTGCTCCGGTAACTTTCTCGTGCAAATGAGATACAGTATCTTTTTTTTTTCATTGCCCTTTAGGGGCTCCCTACAATACCAAACAAATGCAAATATTTAATTTTAAAAAGTAAAGTCCTTTCGAGTCATCTGTCTCAAGTCAAGTCTCTATTCATGAATACCAAGTCAAAGTCAAGTCAAGTCTTTTATCAATGTTAGTCAAGCAAGTCTCGAGTCCAAAAATATGCAACTCGAGTCTGACTCGAGTCAAGTCACGTGACTCGAGTCCCCCACCTCTGATTATAAGTAATATCAGTAGTAGTATTATCATTAGTATTATAAGTAATATCAGTAGTTGTATTATCATTAATATTATATGTTATATTTGTAGTAGTATTGTAAGTAATATCTCTAGTAGTATTATAAGTAGTATTGTAAGTAATATCTGCAGTAGTATTATCAGTAGTATTATAAGTAATATCTGTATCAGCAGTAGTGTCATTAGGTTTATACCTTGGAGAATAATGAAAAATAAAAAGCCCTTTAGCGTGTTCCTGATGCAGCGACCCTTACAGTGGTACTGCTTGTTTGTAGTCAACATGCAGCTCTGTTGTTGTTGTCGTCCTGAGTTGAATCTTTATGGTTAATTTCACTTATTGTAAGTCACTTTGGATGGA
The DNA here is from genome assembly GCA_011823955.1 of Dissostichus mawsoni. NCBI lineage: Eukaryota > Metazoa > Chordata > Actinopteri > Perciformes > Nototheniidae > Dissostichus > Dissostichus mawsoni. The sequence goes on from JAAKFY010001069.1 coordinate 1,381,839, forward strand.
AGCCTCAGCTAAGTGCGATGTAATGTAATACCTTGTCCAGCAGGAGGCGCAGCTGCTTGGTCCGGGCGTCCCGGGAGCAGACGGTGTTCTGGGGAGCGACCACAGTACACACACATCGGCCTTCAGGGTCCTGAGCTGAGCTGTAAACCTGCCAGCCCTCCTCCGGGGCTGAGGGTCCCACCTGTTCATCAGAGGGCATTGATTCACTGCAGAGCTAACATCAAGTGGAATTAATTCATCAACAAAACACAAGGACAAGCTGGATTTTAAAGAAGAGTCGTTGATAGACAGAAAGTCATTGGAGAGCTTTGACATTCTGAATGCAGACAGATATTCACACACAATCTTAAAGTATGAGATGGAGGAAGAGAGCAATTATGTAATAAATGTGTTTCATAGGTGTCCAATTCCAAGGATGTGTTAAATGTATGTTAAATATGACTTATGTTTCTATCTTCCTTTTTCAGTCCAACACTCAGCACCACAAATCAGATTAAACAAGCAATATTTAACCCTAACCCTAAGTTGTTTATTCATGGCTGTAGAAATGGAAATGTATCGACATATACCCTAACCCCAACGTATGGACATGTACCCTAACCCCAACGTATGGACATGTACCCTAACCCCAACGTATGGACATGTACCCTAACCCCAACGTATGGACATGTACCCTAACCCCAACGTATGGACATGTACCCTAACCCCAACGTATGGACATGTACCCTAACCCCAACGTATGGACATGTACCCTAACCCCAACGTATGGACATGTACCCTAACCCCAACGTATGGACATGTACCCTAACCTTAACATATGGACATGTGCCCTAACCCTAACGTATGGACATGTACCCTAACCCCAACGTATGGACATGTACCCTAACCCCAACGTATGGACATGTACCCTAACCCCAACGTATGGACATGTACCCTAACCCCAACGTATGGACATGTACCCTAACCCCAACGTATGGACATGTACCCTAACCTTAACATATGGACATGTGCCCTAACCCTAACGTATGGACATGTACCCTAACCTTAACATATGGACATGTGCCCTAACCCTAACCTATGGACATGTATCCTAACCCTAACGTATGCATGTGTACCCTAACCTTAACATATGGACATGTGCCCTAACCCTAACCTATGGACATGTATCCTAACCCTAACATATGCACGTGTACCCTAACCTTAACATATGGACATGTGCCCTAACCCTAACGTATGGACATGTACCCTAACCTTAACATATGGACATGTACCCTAACCCTAACCTATGGAAATGTATCCTAACCCTAACGTATGCACGTGTACCCTAACCTTAACATATGGACATGTGCCCTAACCCTAACGTATGGACATGTACCCTAACCCCAACGTATGGACATGTACCCTAACCCCAATGTATGGACTTGTGCCCTAACCCTAACGTATGGACATGTGCCCTAACCCTAACGTATGGACATGTACCCTAACCCTAACGTATGGACATGTACCCTAACCCCAACGTATGGACATGTACCCTAACCCCAACGTATGGACATGTACCCTAACCTTAACATATGGACATGTGCCCTAACCTTACATATGGACATGTGCCCTAACCCCAACGTATGGACATGTACCCTAACCCCAAGGTATGGACATGTACCCTAACCCCAACGTATGGACATGTACCCTAACCCCAACGTATGGACATGTACCCTAACCCCAACGTATGGACATGTACCCTAACCTTAACATATGGACATGTGCCCTAACCCTAACGTATGGACATGTACCCTAACCCCAACGTATGGACATGTACCCTAACCCCAACGTATGGACATGTACCCTAACCCCAACGTATGGACATGTACCCTAACCCCAACGTATGGACATGTACCCTAACCCCAACGTATGGACATGTACCCTAACCTTAACATATGGACATGTGCCCTAACCCTAACGTATGGACATGTACCCTAACCTTAACATATGGACATGTGCCCTAACCCTAACCTATGGACATGTATCCTAACCCTAACGTATGCATGTGTACCCTAACCTTAACATATGGACATGTGCCCTAACCCTAACCTATGGACATGTATCCTAACCCTAACGTATGCACGTGTACCCTAACCTTAACATATGGACATGTGCCCTAACCCTAACGTATGGACATGTACCCTAACCCCAACGTATGGACATGTACCCTAACCCCAACGTATGGACTTGTGCCCTAACCCTAACGTATGGACATGTGCCCTAACCCTAACGTATGGACATGTACCCTAACCCTAACGTATGGACTTGTGCCCTAACCCTAACGTATGGACATGTACCCTAACCCCAACGTATGGACTTGTGCCCTAACGTATGGACATGTGCCCTAACCCTAACGTATGGACATGTACCCTAACCCTAACGTATGGACTTGTGCCCTAACCCTAACGTATGGACATGTACCCTAACCCTAACGTATGGACTTGTGCCCTAACCCTAACGTATGGACTTGTGCCCTAACCCTAACGTATGGACATGTACCCTAACCCTAACGTATGGACTTGTGCCCTAACCCTAACGTATGGACATGTACCCTAACCCTAACGTATGTACATGTACCCTAACCCTAACGTATGGACATGTACCCTAACCCTAACGTATGGACTTGTGCCCTAACCCTAACGTATGGACATGTACCCTAACCCTAACGTATGGACTTGTGCCCTAACCCTAACGTATGGACATGTACCCTAACCCTAACGTATGGACTTGTGCCCTAACCCTAACGTATGGACATGTACCCTAACCCTAACGTATGGACTTGTGCCCTAACCCTAACGTATGGACATGTACCCTAACCCTAACGTATGGACATGTACCCTAACCCTAACGTATGGACTTGTGCCCTAACCCTAACGTATGGACTTGTGCCCTAACCCTAACGTATGGACTTGTGCCCTAACCCTAACGTATGGACTTGTGCCCTAACCCTAACGTATGGACTTGTGCCCTAACCCTAACGTATGGACTTGTGCCCTAACCCCAACGTATGGACTTGTGCCCTAACCCTAACGTATGGACTTGTGCCCTAACCCTAACGTATGGACTTGTGCCCTAACCCTAACCCTAACACTACCTCACTCAAGAAAAGGCTAATTCTCTGGATGCATGTTTCTTCAATAATGGTACCAGCAGACATTATGTTTCTATTACAATAACCACAAAAATGTTGAGTATTCAACGAGCCACTGGGGCGTGCTGTACCGGACATTACATCACTCACTTCCCACACAGGGGGTGCAGAGGTGCATGCTGGGATTGACGGTGAGGTTAGCAATACGAGGACTTTGTTTCACGAGAAAAACATATTAAGATAAATGTTCTTTTTTCATCAATTATTTAACATTAATAACTGGACTGAAAACATTTAGAATATACAAATAATGCATAAATAAAAAATAAAGACTGTAAATATAGATATATAATTATAATATAGTGTAATGACACACACAGTAGAGTATAATTATACTATAAATGATATAGTATATGAGTATATATACTATGAATGATATAGTATATGAGTATATATACTATGAATGATGTAGTATATGAGTATATATACTATGAATGATGTAGTATATGAGTATATATACTATGAATGATATAGTATATGAGTATATATACTATGAATGATATAGTATACGAGTATATATACTATGAATGATATGAGTATATATAATATGAATGCAGGACGGTGCAGCTATAAATAGGAAGGTACTCACCACGGTGAGCAGAGATCCGAACAGCAGCAGCACGAACACATTCAGCAGGCTCTCCTCCGACTCCATCCTCCGTCACCTCCACCAGGCTATCTGTACCCAGGCTATCTTTAACCAGGCTATCTGTACCCAGGCTGTCTTTAACAAGGCTATCTTTAACCAGGCTATCTGTACCCAGGCTATCTGTAACCAGTCTGTCTGTACCCAGTCTATCTGTAACCAGTCTATCTGTAACCAGGCTATCTGTACCCAGTCTATCTCTAACCAGGCTATCTGTACCCAGGCTATCTGTACCCAGTCTATCTGTAACCAGTCTCTGTAACCAGTCTATCTGTAACCAGGCTATCTGTAACCAGGCTATCTGTACCCAGTCTCTGTAACCAGCCTATCTGTACCCAGTCTCTGTAACCAGCCTATCTGCTAAGCAGGCTATCTCAAGGCTATCCCGCTCACAGTCTGTTGTATATGCTTCTTCCTGCTCTTCCTCCTCCCCCCTCCTGTCTGTCTTCTTCTCTGGTGTGTGTATGTGAGTGTGAGTGTGAGTGTGAGTGTGAGTGTGAGTGTGAGTGTGAGTGTGGTGTGTGTGTGTGTGTGTGTGGTGTGTGTGTGTGTGTGTGTGTGTGTGTGTGTGTGAGGATGGTCACCCAGCGTCTTCACAGCAGCTGATGTCACCACAGCGGTATGAAGCTGATTCCAGGTTAGTCTTCATGAAATGCGTTGAATGTCCCACAAGGATTAAGAAATAACAACAAGACGAAAGTAAGATGGTCCTGGTTAGTATGAATGGTACTGGTTAGTATAAATGGTACTGGTTAGTATAAATGGTACTGGTTATTATGAATGGTACTGGTTAGTATGAATGGTACTGGTTAGTATAATGGTACTGGTTAGTATTAATGGTACTGGTTAGTATAATGGTACTGGTTAGTATGAATGGTACTGGTTAGTATAAATGGTACTGGTTAGTATAAATGGTACTGGTTAGTATGAATGGTACTGGTTAGTATGAATGGTACTGGTTAGTATAATGGTACTGGTTAGTATGAATGGTCCTGGTTAGTATAATGGTACTGGTTAGTATGAATGGTACTGGTTAGTATAATGGTACTGGTTAGTATGAATGGTCCTGGTTAGTATAATGGTACTGGTTAGTATGAATGGTCCTGGTTAGTATGAATGGTCCTGGTTAGTATAATGGTACTGGTTAGTATGAATGGTACTGGTTAGTATAATGGTACTGGTTAGTATAAATGGTCCTGGTTAGTATAAATGGTCCTGGTTAGTATAAATGGTACTGGTTAGTATAAATGGTCCTGGTTAGTAAATGGTACTGGTTAGTATAAATCGTCCTGGTTAGTATAAATGGTCCTGGTTAGTATAAATGGTACTGGTTAGTATAAATGGTCCTGGTTAGTATAAATGGTACTGGTTAGTATAAATGGTCCTGGTTAGTATGAATGGTACTGGTTAGTATAAATGGTACTGGTTAGTATAAATGGTCCTGGTTAGTATGAATGGTACTGGTTAGTATAAATGGTACTGGTTAGTATAAATGGTACTGGTTAGTATGAATGGTACTGGTTAGTATAAATGGTCCTGGTTAGTATAAATGGTACTGGTTAGTATAAATGGTACTGGTTAGTATGAATGGTACTGGTTAGTATAAATGGTACTGGTTAGTATGAATGGTACTGGTTAGAGTAATGGTATGGGTTGGTAGTACGCTGTCTTGATGGTCTGTAAGCAGAAACCCTGTTAGCACCAAGCAGCCCCCCCCCCCCCCTTCCTCTCTCTGAACACACACAGGCAGATGGGCGAGAAAATGTCCCTAAATTAATCATTTCATCTCAGGTCGTCGTCATGGAAACGTGTGTGTGTGTGTGGTGTCTGTGTGGTGTGTGTGTGTGTGTCTGTTTGTGTGTGTGTTGTGTGTGTCTGTGTCTGTGTGTGTGTGTGTGTGTGTGTGTGTGTGTGTGTGTGTGTGTGTGTGTGTGTGTGTGTGTGTGTGTGTGTGTGTGTGTGTGCGTGTGTGTGTGTGGTGAGTTTCACACTCAGTCTGTTGGTTTCAGCAGAAATGAGGAACATTTTGTCACAGGAAGACAGAAGTGAGATAATGAATAATAATGAATAATGTCTTAAAGCATCTCATGTTATAACACTGATATAATAATAATTATGATGATAATAATATATAATAATAATGATGATGAACATTGAAGGATGTTCTTCATAAATCAGTATTGTATTATTGTGAAGGAATAACACATTTTCATTAAACGACACATGATCAGAAATCCTTTATTGTTCCCACAGCCGTCCCAGTAGCTCCTGCTGGTGCACATAGTGATGTCATAAAGAGCCTTTATCTGATGTTCTGGTGAAGAAATCTGAGGGAGAAATTATCAAAATAACTAACCCGTTTCATTCATAGCGTACTTTATTTTGAAAGGTTAACATACAGGAAGTTGTAGAAAAGCATGATCAGCAGTCTCACGTCCAAATAAAAAATCAGTAACTCCTCAATATCACAGAAAATATTTAACAACAAGCAGGGGGTGGGGCTAACATCCTCTTTATGTGGGACGGGCCATTAACCTCTTTGTGTGGGGGCGGGCCATGAACCTCTTTGTGTGGGGCGGGGCTAACACCCTCTTTATGTGGGGGTGGGGCTAACAAACTCTTTATGTGGGGGCGGGGCTAACACCCTCTTTATGTGGGGGGGGGCTAACATCATCTTTATGTGGGGACGGGCCATTAACCTCTTTGTGTGGGGGCGGGCCATGAACCTCTTTGTGTGGGGGCGGGGCTAACACCCTCTTTATGTGGGGGTGGGGCTAACAAACTCTTTATGTGGGGGCGGGGCTAACACCCTCTTTATGTGGGGGCGGGGCTAACATCATCTTTATGTGGGGTGGGGCTAACACCCTCTTTGTGTGGGGGGGGCTAACACCCTCTTGATGTGGGGCGGGGCTAACATCATCTTTATGTGGGGGCGGGGATAACACCCTCTTTATGTGGGGCTTGCCATGAACCTCTTTGTGTGGGGGCGGCGCTAAATCCTCTTCATGTGGGGGCAGGGCTAAAACCCTCTTTATGTGGGGGCGGGGCTAACACCCTCTTTATGTGGGGGTGAGGCTGATACATGCTTGTTAGTGTGCGTTGGGGGTAATGTTAGCATACAGGGCAGGGCTAATGTAAGGAGTTATAGAGGGGGGCTAACACACGCAATTAATGTGTGGGAGGGGCTATCACACGCAATTAATGTGGGGGCGTGGTTATTACATGCTTTTAATGTGGGGGCGCGGTTATTACATGCTTGTTAGTGGGGCAGGGCTAATGTTAGCATAAAGGGGCGGAGCTAATGTTTGTAGGTATGCAGGGGGAGGGGCTAATGTTTGTAGGTATACAGGGGGCGGGGCTAATGTTTGCAGGTATACAGGGGGCAGGGCTAATTTCAGCAGATATACAGGGGGCGGGGCTAATGTCAGCAGATATACAGGGGCGGGGCTACACCTGTGCAGCATAGGATTTATTTACACAATAAAAAATGAAATCTCTAGAGAAGGAGTTGATAGCGTTTCTACAGAAGCCTCAGATCACACACAGATCCTTTAGTCCTTTATTCGGAGGAAGCATCCTCCATAATGTTTGATCAATAACACAGTTTTACTAACATTCTTTTTTTACATTTAGATTTCTCAGTTTGAATTCCAAAGGTGAAACTGATCTCATGTCAGTTAGTGAGTGAATCAGAAACTGAAACACAACGAGATAAAAAGTTAGTATTTAATCAGAGTTTTCTGCTGTTTGTGAATAAAGAATCCTTTTCAACTAAACGTTAATGTGTGTTTTTACATTCTGCAGGAATGAGTCCCAAAACCCTGCCAAGAGTCAGCAGGTAATCCCTTCCTGTTTGGAAGTCAATGGTTTCTGAATGTGTTTTTGGTTGTTATCCTGAAATAAGGTCTGTGGTTAACACAAGCTGAAGAGGCTTAAACGTTCTGTTCTACCACATAAAATACGTCAGTAAATACCCCACTGGTGATAGGTGAAGTCATGTGACCATGCTGTAGTTCCTTTATAGCCCAACATTAGCCTCCTTTAGCTTAGCGGTGGTGACGTGAAGTCATGTGACCGTGCTGTAGTTCCTTTATAGCCCAACATTAGCCTCCTTTAGCTTAGCGGTGGTGACGTGAAGTCATGTGACCGTGCTGTAGTTCCTTTATAGCCCAACATTAGCCTCCTTTAGCTTAGCGGTGGTGACGTGAAGTCATGTGACCGTGCTGTAGTTCCTTTATAGCCCAACATTAGCCTCCTTTAGCTTAGCGGTGGTGACGTGAAGTCATGTGACCGTGCTGTAGTTCCTTTATAGCCCAACATTAGCCGCCTTTAGCTTAGCGGTGGTGACGTGAAGTCATGTGACCGTGCTGTAGTTCCTTTATAGCCCAACATTAGCCTTTAGCTTAGCGGTGGTGACGTGAAGTCATGTGACCGTGCTGTAGTTCCTTTATAGCCCAACATTAGCCTCCTTTAGCTTAGCGGTGGTGACGTGAAGTCATGTGACCGTGCTGTAGTTCCTTTATAGCCCAACATTAGCCGCCTTTAGCTTAGCGGTGGTGACGTGAAGTCATGTGACCGTGCTGTAGTTCCTTTATAGCCCAACATTAGCCTCCTTTAGCTTAGCGGTGGTGACGTGAAGTCATGTGACCGTGCTGTAGTTCCTTTATAGCCAACATTAGCCTCCTTTAGCTTAGCGGTGGTGACGTGAAGTCATGTGACCGTGCTGTAGTTCCTTTATAGCCCAACATTAGCCCCTTTAGCTTAGCGGTGGTGACGTGAAGTCATGTGACCGTGCTGTAGTTCCTTTATAGCCCAACATTAGCCTCCTTTAGCTTAGCGGTGGTGACGTGAAGTCATGTGACCGTGCTGTAGTTCCTTTATAGCCCAACATTAGCCTCCTTTAGCTTAGCGGTGGTGACGTGAAGTCATGTGACCGTGCTGTAGTTCCTTTATAGCCCAACATTAGCCTCCTTTAGCTTAGCGGTGGTGACGTGAAGTCATGTGACCGTGCTGTAGTTCCTTTATAGCCCAACATTAGCCACCTTTAGCTTAGCGGTGGTGACGTGAAGTCATGTGACCGTGCTGTAGTTCCTTTATAGCCCAACATTAGCCTCCTTTAGCTTAGCGGTGGTGACGTGAAGTCATGTGACCGTGCTGTAGTTCCTTTATAGCCCAACATTAGCCACCTTTAGCTTAGCGGTGTGACGTGAAGTCATGTGACCGTGCTGTGGTTCCTTTATATCCTAAAGTTAGCTTTTTTCAGAAATCTTAAAGTGCTGTTAATATGTGGAGATTATCCTGCTGATCTAAACTGTAAGTATCATAAACGTTTGTTTCACACAGATTATTTTCTGCAATTATCCAAAACCACATGGAGAAAGCCCATTGGACCAGGGAGATGCTGCCTTCAGGGACCAACACAAAAGTACTGCATGCTGCAGCTCTGTTACACATTTAAACAAACTAATATAAAATCTGAGCTGATGATGAGTAATGATTAAGGTGGGTCTGTCTAATCTCTGGTCTTTGACCTGTTTCTGGGATCTGTCTAATTCCTGCTGATGTCGCAGTCCTCCATCAGGTACTGACAGCAGTCTGTCCTCTGATTGGCTCACATATCTCAGAGGTTAACTGTCCAATGAAAAGCCGTTACCTTGCCTTTACATCACTTCCTGTGGCGGGACGTCCTCACTGGCTAGACTAGCCGACTACTCTGCACAAAGCCTAGAGGACACAGACAGAGAGACAGGTAGAGAGAGAGAGAAAGACAGGTAGAGAGACAGATAGATAAGGAAAGACAGAGAGACAGACAGGTAGATATGTTAGAAATCGTAGAGTGAGACATACATCTGCCTGCAGTCTCACTGCTGAATTCATGAGTATGGATAATGAAGCTTCCTGGGTTTAACACCAAAGATAAGGAGGGTTTAATATTTTATACACGAGCACGAGACAGGTAGAACCAGAGGACCGACTGAGATGAGATTCAGATCGGGTTCAAGTCGTTATTCTCCATCTTAATTAATTAATTAAACGCCTGCCTCATGTACCAGCAGTAGAACAGGAAGTCCCGCCATCTGCTTGAAATTATTGGCTGCCTCTGTCTGACACTGACGGTGTGGGTGGGGCTTAACTGTGAGAGGCTTTACCAGAAGGGCTGCTGCTGTAACCATGGCAATAGACGTGATGACATTCAGAGGTCATGTAGAGGTCCGTTTAAGGTTTCAGGTTCATGTAAAGGTCACGTAGGGGTCATATTAAGGTCATATTAAGGTAATACAGGTTATATTAAGGTCATATTAAGGTAATACAGGTCATATTAAGGTGGTATTAAGGTCATATGTATGTCATGGCACCTTTGGCGCTGCTTTCCAGGAAGACTTTGATGTAGGAGGTGGGGACATATCCCTCCTCCTCCAGGTTCCTCCGTACTCTTGTCCAGCCGTCACCTTTGTCTTCTTCCACAACAGAAAGTAGTTCCCCCTCCACCATCGACAGAGTGCCTTCATTCTGACCTGCAGCAGATCAATCACAGCATGAATACAGACACGACATGACCCAGGTATAGTGTGTTTAATGACCCGCGTACAGTGTGTTAATGACCCGGGTACAGTGTGTTAATGACCTGGGTACAGTGTGTTAATGACCCGGGTACAGTGTGTTAATGACCCGGGTACAGTGTGTTAATGACCCGGGTGCAGTGTGTTAATGACCCGGGTACAGTGTGTTAATGACCTGGGTACAGTGTGTTAATGACCGGGTACAGTGTGTTAATGACCCGGGTACAGTGTGTTAATGACCCGGGTGCAGTGTGTTAATGACCCAGGTATATTGTGTTAATGACCCGGGTACAGTTTGTTAATGACCCGGGTAAAGTGTGTTAATGACCCGGGGTAAAGTGTGTTAATGACCCGGGTACAGTGTGTTAATGACCCGGGTACAGTGTGTTAATGACCCGGGTAAAGTGTGTTAATGACCCGGGTACAGTGTGGTAATGACCCGGGTAAAGTGTGTTAATGACCCGGGTACAGTGTGTTAATGACCCGGGTACAGTGTGTTAATGACCCGGGTACAGTGTGTTAATGACCCGGGTACAGTGTGTTAATGACCCAGGTATATTGTGTAATGACCCGGGTACAGTGTGTTAATGACCCGGGTACAGTGTGTTAATGACCCGGGTAAAGTGTGTTAATGACCCAGGTACAGTGTGTTAATGACCCGGGTACAGTGTGTTAATGACCCGGGTAAAGTGTGTTAATGACCCAGGTACAGTGTGTTAATGACCCGGGTACAGTGTGTTAATGACCCGGGTAAAGTGTGTTAATGACCCAGGTACAGTGTGTTAATGACCCGGGTAAAGTGTGTTAATGACCCGGGTACAGTGTGTTAATGACCCAGGTACAGTGTGTTAATGACCCGGGTACAGTGTGTTAATGACCCGGGTAAAGTGTGTTAATGACCCGGGTACAGTGTGTTAATGACCCGGGTAAAGTGTGTTAATGACCCGGGTACAGTGTGTTAATGACCCGGGTATATTATGTTAATGACCCGGGTACAGTGTGTTAATGACCCGGGTACAGTGTGTTAATGACCCGGGTACAGTGTGTTAATGACCCGGGTAAAGTGTGTTAATGACCCGGGTACAGTGTGTTAATGACCCGGGTAAAGTGTGTTAATGACCCAGGTACAGTGTGTTAATGACCTGGGTATAGTGTGTTAATGACCCAGGTACAGTGTGTTAATGACCTGGGTATAGTGTGTTAATGACCCAGGTACAGTGTGTTAATGACCTGGGTATAGTGTGTTAATGACCCGGGTAAAGTGTGTTAATGACCCGGGTACAGTGTGTTAATGACCCGGGTAAAGTGTGTTAATGACCCGGGTACAGTGTGTTAATGACCCGGGTAAAGTGTGTTAATGACCCGGGTACAGTGTGTTAATGACCCGGGTAAAGTGTGTTAATGACCCAGGTACAGTGTGTTAATGACCTGGGTATAGTGTGTTAATGACCCAGGTACAGTGTGTTAATGACCTGGGTATAGTGTGTTAATGACCCGGGTAAAGTGTGTTAATGACCCAGGTACAATGTGTTCATGACCTGGGTCGTCTTCTGTCCCTTACTTTTCTCGTTTCTCTCTCTTCTTTTTTTGTTCCTGACGACATGTCCTGACTCACTCTTGGGTCTCAGAACAAAAGTCCTGTACCCTACCGGGGCATCAGTGGTCTCCTGACCCTGCAGACAGGAGACCTCACTGTGTACCTGCACAGCTCCTGTACTGAGGCTAGTTCTGATCTACTGTACCTTGAAACGGGTAGAGGGACTTGCAGGTGCCGATGCTCGGTAATGGTTCTTCATCATCGAAGTCATCATCGAACTCGGAGCTGCGGGACTTGAAGTGAAGCTCAGCGCTGTTGTCTTCAGTGTAGCTGCCGTCCGGACTGAGAACAGAGAAACAAACCGTTTAAGATTTTAAACTTTTTTTGGGCCATGGACCGGTTTCATGTTAGACAATATATTCACGGGCCGGCCTTCAAGCGGTCAGGGGATGAATATGACAAAAATAAAATGATATGACCGGCATAAAAACAAATATGAAGTGCAGAAGGTGTGGGAGCCCTGAGCTTGAGGTTCTGCAACGAGCTGGTCTAATTTAGGGCTAATGGAGACAATGACACCTGGAGTATGTCTCTTATGTCCAGTCCACATTGGAAATGTAAGCAGGTTTTCCTTCCTGGCGACCTCAGGATCCCCTGTCCTGCAGAGGGTTGTCTGAAACACACTTTAAGGCCACCTGCTGCTAGCTTCCTTTATGAAGCATCACATGACTGAGACAGATGTATCTTCTCACTTTTCAAAATATTACATCTTTCATTATTTATTAAATTTTTCTGTTCGGCCCGGTACCAAATGACCACCGGACCAGTACCAGTCTGTGGACCGGTGGTTGGGGGCAACTGGACTGCATTGACATTCCTGGAAAAGGGAACTGACATAAAATAAAAAGTTGATTCAAGAACTAAACTCTGTTATTAGATCAGTATTTTCTTATATGACAATTATTGCTAAATCTCGAAGGTCTTTCCCAGCTTTGGAGTTTCTCTGCAAGGGTCGGATAACGATGCACTTTTGATTACGAACATCAAATGTCCTGTTTGGGTTGCCGTACATAGCTGTCCAACATGTCGGACAACTCGCGCTACATATCGGGCAGAGGTCGCGTTAACCAAATATTTTCAGTCTATGACGGATTTTTTTAACAATGACGGAAACATCTGAAAGCAGTCAGATTAGAACAAACTCGGAACAGCGCCAAAGCTTCCCCGCAGCGAGGCTCCGGTGTTATGCCGTGTTATGCATGCCCGCCAAAAAGGAATGATACCGTTTCCAAACCTAACTTTGCCGTACAATTAATTGAAATGTCTGTGAGTTTTTGCTTTACGCTGTGTGCGCTCCAGCGAGGTGCAGTGGGCGTGCGTCCCTTCCCCCTCCCTCCGTTGACAGTTCATGAGCGTGCTCTCTCTCTCTCCGCCCCCCCGTCAGAGTTGTGTACAGAGTAGACCGACGGGTAATAATGGATTTTGACGGAAATGTTACGATCCTGTCCTCAAAATGACGGGCAGCGAAAAAGTCTAGAGCCACCTCTGATATCGGGTAACCACAGATGATCAGTACCTCTCTCTACCACAGATGGTCAGTACCTCTCTCTACCACATATGGTCAGTACCTCTGTCTACCACAGATGGTCAGTACCTCTGTGGTAGATGGTCAGTACCTCTCTCTACCACATATGGTCAGTACCTCTGTGGTAGATGGTCAGTACCTCTTTCTACCACAGATGGTCAGTACCTCTCTGTACCTCTCTACCACAGATGGTCAGTACCTCTGTGGTAGATCATCAGTGCCTCTCTCTACCACAGATGGTCAGTACCTCCCACAGATGGTCAGTACCTCTCTCTACCACAGATGGTCAGTACCTCTGTGGTAGATCATCAGTACCTCTCTCTACCACAGATGGTCAGTACCTCCCACAGATGGTCAGTACCTCTCTCTACCACAGATGGTCAGTACCTCTCTCTACCACAGATGGTCAGTACCTCCCACAGATGGTCAGTACGTCTCTCTACCACAGATGGTCAGTGCCTCCCACAGATGGTCAGTACCTCTCTCTACCACAGATGGTCAGTACCTCTGTGGTAGATGGTCAGTACCTCTCTCTACCACAGATGGCCAGTACCTCTCTCTACCACAGATGGTCAGTACCTCTCTCTACCACAGATGGTCAGTACCTCTCTCTACCACAGATGGTCAGTACCTCCCACAGATGGTCAGTACCTCTCTCTACCACAGATGGTCAGTACCTCTGTGGTAGATGGTCAGTACCTCTCTCTACCACAGATGGCCAGTACCTCTCTCTACCACAGATGGTCAGTACCTCTCTCTACACAGATGGTCAGTACCTCTCTCTACCACAGATGGTAAGTACCTCTCTCTACCACAGATGGTCAGTACCTCTCTCTACCACAGATAGTAAGTACCTCTCTCTACCACAGATGGTCAGTACCTCTGTGGTAGATGGTCAGTACCTCTCTCTACCACAGATGGCCAGTACCTCTCTCTACCACAGATGGTCAGTACCTCTCTCTACCACAGATGGTAAGTACCTCTCTCTACCACAGATGGTCAGTACCTCTCTCTACCACAGATGGTAAGTACTCTCTCTACCACAGATGGTCATTACCTCTGTGGTAGATGTTCAGTACCTCTCTCTTCCACAGATGGCCAGTACCTCTCTCTACCACAGATGTTCAGCACCTCTCTCTACCACAGATGGTCAGTACCTCTCTCTACCACAGATGGTCAGTACCTCTCTCTACCACAGATGGTCATTACCTCTGTGGTAGATGTTCAGTACCTCTCTCTACCACAGATGGTCAGTACCTCTCTCTACCACAGATGGCCAGTACCTCTCTCTACACAGATGGCCAGTACCTCTCTCTACCACAGATGGTCAGTACCTCTGTGGTAGATCATCAGTACCTCTCTCTACCACAGATGGTCAGTACCTCCCACAGATGGTCAGTACCTCTCTCTACCACAGATCAGTGCCTCTCTCTACCACAGATGGTCAGTACCTCCCACAGATGGTCAGTACCTCTCTACCACAGATGGTAGTACATCAGATGGTCAGTACCCTCTCTACCACAGATGGTCAGTACTCTCTCTACCACAGATGGTCAGTACCTCTCTCTACCACAGATGGTCATTACCTCTGTGGTAGATGTTCAGTACCTCTCTCTACCACAGATGGTCAGTACCTTCTCTACCACAGATGGCCAGTACCCTCTCTACCACAGATGGCCAGTACCTCTCTCTACCACAGATGTTCAGTACCTCTCTCT
>JAAKFY010001069.1:1402074-1449574 GCA_011823955.1 Dissostichus mawsoni
TGTGTGGTAGTGCGGTTTTACCTGGTATATACATGGCACCAGGTTTGGTAGTGCCGGTGTTCCTGTATAAACTGGCACCAGTGTGTTGAGTGAGTGCTGGTTTACCTGGTATATAACTGGCACCAGTGTGTTGTAGTGCTGGTTTACCTGGTATATAACTGGCAGCAGTGTGTGGTAGTGCTGGTGTTCCGGTATAAACTGGCACCAGTGTGTTGTAGTGCTGGTTTACCTGGTATATAACTGGCAGCAGTGTGTTGTAGTGCTGGTGTTCCTGGTATATAACTGGCACCAGTGTGTTGTAGTGCTGGTTTACCTGGTACATAACTGGACCAGTGTGTGGTAGTGCTGGTTTACCTGGTATATAACTGGCACCAGTGTGTTGTAGTGCTGGTTTACCGGGTATAACTGGCACCAGTGTGTGGTAGTGCTGGTGTTCCTGGTATATAACTGGCACCAGTGTGTTGTTAGTGCTGGTTTACCTGGTATATAACTGGCACCAGTGTGTGGTAGTGCTGGGTTCCTGGTATATAACTGGCACCAGTGGTTGTAGTGCTGGTTTACTGGTATAACTGGCACCAGGTTGGTAGTGTGGTACCTGGTATTAACTGGCACCAGTGTGTGGTAGTGCTGGTTTACCTGGTATATAACTGGCACCAGTGTGTTGTAGTGCTGGTTTACCTGGTATATAACTGGCACCAGTGTGTTGTAGTGCTGGTTTACCTGGTATATAACTGGCACCAGTGTGTTGTAGTGCTGGTTTACCTGGTATAAAACTGGCAGCAGTGTGTGGTAGTGCTGGTTTACCTGGTATATAACTGGCACCAGTGTGTGGTAGTGCTGGTTTACCTGGTATATAACTGGCACCAGTGTGGTAGTGCTGGTTTACCTGGTATATAACTGGCACCAGTGTGTTGTAGTGCTGGTTTACCTGGTATATAACTGGCACCAGTGTGTGGTAGTGCTGGTGTTCCTGGTATATAACTGGCACCAGTGTGTGGTAATGCTGGTTTACCTGGTATATAACTGGCACCAGTGTGTGGTAGTGCTGGTTTACCTGGTATATAACTGGTACCAGTGTGTGGTAGTGCTGGTTTACCTGGTATAAACTGGTACCAGTGTGTGGTAGTGCTGGTTTACCTGGTATATAACTGGCACCAGTGTGTGGTAGTGCTGGTTTACCTGGTATATAACTGGCACAGTGTGTGGTAGTGCTGGTTTACCTGGTATATAACTGGCACCAGTGTGTGGTAGTGCTGGTTTACCTGGTATATAACTGGCACCAGGTGTGGTAGTGCTGGTTTACCTGGTATATAACTGGCACCAGTGTGTGGTAGTGCTGGTTTACCTGGTATATAACTGGCACCAGTGTGTTGTAGTGCTGGTTTACCTGGTATATAACTGGCACCAGTGTGTGGTAGTGCTGGTGTTCCTGGTATATAACTGGCACCAGTGTGTGGTAGTGCTGGTTTACCTGGTATAACTGGCACCAGTGTGTGGTAGTGCTGGTGTTCCTGGTATATAACTGGCACCAGTGTGTGGTAGTGCTGGTTTACCTGGTATATAACTGGCACCAGTGTGTGGTAGTGCTGGTGTTCCTGGTATATAACTGGCACCAGTGTGTGGTAGTGCTGGTGTTCCTGGTATATAACTGGCACCAGTGTGGTAGTGCTGGTGTTCCTGGTATATAACTGGCACCAGTGTGTTGTAGTGCTGGTTTACCTGGTATATAACTGGCACCAGTGTGTGGTAGTGCTGGTTTACCTGGTATATAACTGGCACCAGTGTGTGGTAGTGCTGGTTTACCTGGTATATAACTGGCACCAGTGTGTGGTAGTGCTGGTTTACCTGGTATAAACTGGCACCAGTGTGTGGTAGTGCTGGTCTACCTGGTATATAACTGGCACCAGTGTGTGGTAGTGCTGGTTTACCTGGTATATAACTGGCACCAGTGTGTGGTAGTGCTGGTGCTGGTCCTGGTTGAACTGGTTTAGACTGGTCACATAATCTTTCCTCGATTCCTCGGCAGCTTGTTTTTTCTGTTGAGCCGTCTGACGAGCCTGAGACAAGTTAATGACAAAACAAGCTAAGCTAACACCTAGCAACAATGCAGACTGAACACATGAGATAACTACAGCAGCCGGGGAGGTCAATGCACCGGATGCAAACAAACACAACGTTAGCATCTTGGCGCTACACTGTGGGAAAAACAACCACACTTTGCCGAAGGTAGTTCTTTGTTGTCCCATCCAAAATATTTTAGACCATTTTCCAACACCACTGATGGACATCATCAACAAGTCACAACAAGAGAGACTCTTAGCGTCTCTTGGAGAGTTCATAATACTTTAAAACAATTTAAATCGTTAGAAAAAATAAATGTGTAAAAGGACTTACTTTTAGTGAGCAGCGCTGACAGACAGACAGACAGACAGACAGACAGACAGACAGACAGACAGACAGACAGACAGACAGACAGACAGACAGACAGAAAGATTAGTGTAATAAACCATAGTTATTCACAGACTATTGTTGCGATGACATTTTAATCGATTGGCTCCACTGTTATTTTATATTAACGTTTATGTTCAGGCACCTTCTCTCCGTCCGTCTTGTTGTCGAGGTCGATTCTGTCGGACACCTGTTGGGCTCGCTCCGCTTCCTTACAGTCGCGCTCAAACCGGCGCTTACTCTGGTAAACAACACACACACATATATTACTGTGTAAACAATGAGATACGTGCTGTTACTGTGTTAATGGATGGAGTCTAAACTCGTCCATTTTGTTAGGAGGAGTCAGGAGAGAGTGGGCGGGGTTATATTCACAGGTACAGGTAACACTCACAGACTCCAGTTGTTTCCAGGAGCCCTCAATGTGCTGCTGTGCACGCCGTCCATCTTGGAAATGCTGGAAAATAACAAATCCATGTGACAGAGTTATTCCACACACTGCGTCACTCTGCGTCACTCTGTGTCACTCTGTGTCACTCTGCGTCACTCTGTGTCACTCTGTGTCAATCAGGGTCACTCTGCGTCACTCTGCGTCACTCTGCGTCAATCAGGGTCACTCTCTGTCACTGCGTCACTCTGTGTCCTTCTGCGTCACTCTGTGTCACTCTGTGTCAATCAGGGTCACTCTGCGTCACTCTGCGTCACTCTGCGTCAATCAGGGTCACTCTCTGTCACTGTGTCACTCTGTGTCACTCTGTGTCACAATGTGTCACTCTGTGTCACTCTGCGTCAATCAGGGTCACTCTCTGTCACTGTGTCACTCGTGTCACAATGTGTCACTCTGTGTCACTCTGTGTCACTCTGTGTCACAATGTGTCACTCTGTGTCACAATGTGTCACTCTGTGTCACTCTGCGTCACTCTGTGTCACTCTTCGTCACTCTGCTTCACTCTGCGTCACTCTGTGTCACTCTGCGTCACTCTGCATCACTCTGCGTCAATCAGGGTCACTCTGTCACTGTGTCACTCTGTGTCACTCTGTGTCATAATGTGTCACTTATTGTAGGGATGTATTGGTATTGGGCCAGGGACACTGCAGACAGTCAGTCTGTTCAGACATTAATATTATTGGCCTTTATTTCTTTATTTTCTAAGTCAGCTGCTTTTGGATGAATTATTGTGGAAAGTGAAGATCTACTTATCACACACACACACACACACATACACACACACACAAAAACAGACACACACACACAAAACACACTCTTCAGCTTTACATTACTTCCACCCAGCAGCTCTGAACACTGAGTGTGTTAGTGACCCAGTTTTAACAAGTGTGTGTGTGTGTGTGTGTGTGTGTGTGTGTGTGTGTGTGTGTGTGTGTGTGTTGTGTGTGGTGTGTGTGTGTGTCTGTGTGTGTGTGTCTGTGTGTGGTGTGTGTGTGTGTGTGTTGTGTGTGTGTGTGTTGTGTGTGTGTGTGTGTGTGTGTGTGGTGTGTGTGTGTGTGTGTGTGTGTTAGTGACCCAGTTTTAACCAGTGTGTGTGCGTGTGTGTGTGTGTGTGTGTGTGTATGTGTGTGTGTGTGTGTGTGTGGGTGTGTGTGTGTGTGTGTGTGTGTGTGTGGTGTGTGTGTGTGTGTGTGTGTGTGTGTGTGTGTGTGTGTGTGTGTGGTGTGTGTGTGTGTGTGTGTGTGTGTGTGTGTGTGTGTTTACTCACATTCTTCCTCTCAGTCTTCACTTCCTGTGTGTATCGTGTCAGCTCACAGACGATCTGTGTGTTCAGGTTTTCAGCGAACTCTTCTCTCTGAACCGAGAGTTCATTCAGCTGCCGGAGAGTTGCTGCAAACGCCACACACCAGCTGTACCTGTAACAACCAAACAGAAAGCAGCTGTACCTGTAACAACCAATCAGAGAGCAGCTGTACCTGTAACAACCAATCAGAGAGCAACTGTACCTGTAACAACCAATCAGAGAACAGCTGTGGCTCCAGATTCTCTGTATTAACTGGATATCTCTGAATGAAATCTCAAACATTAGATTCATAAAAATATTAAAGAAGAAACACGTTGACTGACCTGCTCTCATCCTCTCTGCTCCTCTTCGGGTGGTACTTCTTAGACAGGCTCCTGCGGACAGACAGGTGAGAGACAGACAGGTGAGAGGCAGACAGGTGAGAGGCAGACAGGTGAGAGACAGACAGGTGAGAGGCAGACAGGTGAGAGACAGACAGAGGACAGAGTGCATCACAGAGACAGAACAGATGGAGATGGTGGTTACTAGTTTTGGATGGAAACCGGAGGAAAAGTGAGCGAAACAAAGGAGGATGGAGACAATCAGGGAAAACATATCTGAAAACGACTATGTTAGGGTTAGGACATCTGAGTCAAGAAGGGTTAGGGTTAGGACATCTGAGTCAAGAAGGGTTAGGGTTAGGACATCTGAGTCAGAAGGGTTAGGGTTAGGACATTGAGTCAAGAAGGGTTAGGGTTAGGACATCTGAGTCAAGAAGCACTGAGGGAGCTGTGGAACATTATAATATATTACATTATATTACATTATGTTATATTAAATCATATTGTATTATATTACATTATATTACATTATACGTATGGAGGTATAGATGGTACCTGATCTGCTTGGCGTAGCTCAGCTCAATGTCCGCCCTCTCTCTCAGGAACTTGCTGTATCTCTCCAGGAAGTCGATCCCACAGCTGGTGTGTTTCTAGTAAGTTATCGAACTGATCCTGAAAAAGACATCAGTTCAGTTTCCCACACAGCCTCATTACAGTGACTCAAAGTAAGTAAGGGATCATGTGCAGGGAGGTGGTCCTTAATGTAGAAGACAGGGGTTCATCACCTGGACACACACTCAACAAACCAATGACCCCGATATTCACTTTATTGACTTCAAAATGATCGAACCAGCGTCTGAACTGAGACAACAACACCGTAACTTAGACTGACTGCAGCTCTGATCCAGGTTTACTGTAACTGAGACAACAACACTGTAACTTAGACTGAAACAACACCGTAACTTAGACTGAAACAACACTGTAACTTAGACTGATGGCAGCTCTGATCCAGGTTTGCTGTAACTGAACAACAACACCGTAACTTAGACGGAAAGAACACCGTAACTTAGACTGAAACAACACCGTAACTTAAGGCCTCTACACACCGGCCCGACTTGGGAGTCAGAGGCGTCCGAAGCCGTCAGAGGCAGTCGGGCATTCGCGTCGCACTACTCAGGTTGGTGTGTCGTCTCTTTACGGCACATTTTCAACCCTCCCGCCTCCTCCAGCCGCCGATTCAACATGTTGAATCGGCCGCGGGACGCCAAAGAACGTCGGGACAAATCAATCACTCTGATTGGCTGTTCAGCTTAGCGAATCAGTGCATCAGAAGTGAAGCGGAAGTGAGGGACCAAAACAAACGATAAGAAGGCAACACAGACGGCTAATCTTCCTCATTTTCATCTCACCCGACGCAAGAGTTTCTTTTTTATCATGACTGCATTGAATGAAGAAAGTGAAGACCAACTGATCAACTGTTTATATTACTAAGTCTGTTCTTCTTCTCTCGGTGTATAAAACGCAGTCTGTCTTCCGGTTGTTGCCTCTTTTGAATACGAATACACACTACCGCCGCCTGCTGGTAAGGAGAGTTATTGCCACTCGTCGGCTGAAGTATTTGCGGTGTGTTCGTAGACGGGCGGCTTTATCCGACGAAGCCAACGAAGCCCGACGTAGCTGACGTAAAAGTCGGGACGCCTTCGGTACGCGTTCTTTGGTCTCAGGTTGGTGTGTAGAGACCTTTAGACTGATGGCAGCTCTGATACAGGTTTACTGTAACTGAGACAGAAACAACAGCGTAACTTAGACTGAAACAACACCGTAACTTAGACTGACTGCAGCTATGATCCAGGTTTACTGTAACTGAGACAACAACACTGTAACTTAGACTGAAAGAACACCGTAACTTAGACTGAAACAACACCGTAACTTAGACTGATGGCAGCTCTGATACAGGTTTACTGTAACTTAGACTGAAACAACACCGTAACTTAGACTGACTGCACTATGATCCAGGTTTACTGTAACTGAGACAACACACTGTAACTTAGACTGAAAGAACACCGTAACTTAGACTGAAACAACACCGTAACTTAGACTGATGGCAGCTCTGATACAGGTTTACTGAACTGAGACAGAAACAACGTAACTTAGACTGAAACAACACCGTAACTTAGACTGAAACACACCGTAACTTAGACTGACTGCAGCTCTGATCCAGGTTTACTGTAACTGAGACAACACACGTAACTTAGACTGAAAGAACACCGTAACTTAGACTAAAACAACACCGTAACTTAGACTGATGGCAGCTCTGATCCAGGTTTGCTGTAACTGAGACAACAACACCGTAACTTAGACTGAAAGAACACCGTAACTTAGACTGAAACAACACCGTAACTTAGACTGAAACAACAACCGTAACTTAGACTGAAACAACACCGTAACTTAGACTGATGGCAGCTCTGATCCAGGTTTGCTGTAACTGAGACAACACACCGTAACTTAGACTGAAAGAACACCGTAACTTAGACTGAAAGAACACCGTAACTTAGACTGAAACAACACCGTAACTTAGACTGATGGCAGCTCTGATACAGGTTTACTGTAACTGAGACAGAAACAACACCATAACTTAGACTGACTGCAGCTATGATCCAGGTTTACTGTAACTGAGACAACACACTGTAACTTAGACTGAAACAACACACCGTAACTTAGACTGACTGCAGCTATGATCCAGGTTTACTGTAACTGAGACAACAACACTGTAACTTAGACTGAAAGAACACCGTAACTTAGACTGAAACAACACCGTAACTTAGACTGATGGCAGCTCTGATACAGGTTTACTGTAACTTAGACTGAAACACACCGTAACTTAGACTGACTGCAGCTATGATCCAGGTTTACTGTAACTGAGACAACAACACTGTAACTTAGACTGAAAGACACCGTAACTTAGACTGAAACAACACCGTAACTTAGACTGATGGCAGCTCTGATACAGGTTTATGAAACTGAGACAGAACAACGTAACTTAGACTGAAACAACACCGTAACTTAGACTGAAACAACACCGTAACTTAGACTGACTGCAGCTCTGATCCAGGTTTACTGTAACTGAGACAACAACACCGTAACTTAGACTGAAAGAACACCGTAACTTAGACTAAAACAACACCGTAACTTAGACTGATGGCAGCTCTGATCCAGGTTTGCTGTAACTGAGACAACAACACCGTAACTTAGACTGAAAGAACACCGTAACTTAGACTGAAACAACACCGTAACTTAGACTGAAACAACACCGTAACTTAGACTGATGGCAGCTCTGATCCAGGTTTGCTGTAACTGAGACAACAACACTGTAACTTAGACTGAAAGAACACCGTAACTTAGACTGAAAGAACACCGTAACTTAGACTGAAACAACACCGTAACTTAGACTGATGGCAGCTCTGATACAGGTTTTACTGTAACTGAGACAGAAACAACACCATAACTTAGACTGACTGCAGCTATGATCCAGGTTTACTGTAACTGAGACAACAACACTGTAACTTAGACTGAAACAACACTGTAACTTAGACTGATGGCAGCTCTGATTCAGTTTTACTGTAACTGAGTCCAGGTTCTGTTCCACTAACCAGTCCTGAGACCCTGCAGAGCCCAGAGACATCCTGTTAGTGTTTACTTCCTGTCTGCTTCTGCTGTTCCCTTTAGTGTTTACTTCCTGTCTGTCTGCTTCTGCTGTTCCCTTTAGTGTTTACTTCCTGTCTGCTTCTGCTGTTCCCTTTAGTGTTTACTTCCTGTCTGTTTCTACTGTTCCCTTTAGTGTTTACTTCCTGTCTACTTCTGCTGTTCCCTTTAGTGTTTACTTCTGTCTGCTTCTGCTGTTCCTTTAGTGTTTACTTCCTGTCTGTCTGCTTTTAGTGTTCCCTTTAGTGTTTACTTCTGTCTGTCTGATTCTGCTGTTCCCTTTATGTTTACTTCCTGTCTGCTTCTACTGTAACCTTTAGTGTTTACTTCCTGTCTGCTTCTGCTGTTCCCTTTAGTGTTTACTTCCTGTCTGTCTGCTTCTGCTGTTCCCTTTAGTGTTTACTTCCTGTCTGTTTCTACTGTTCCCTTTAGTGTTTACTTCCTGTCTACTTCTGCTGTTCCCTTTAGTGTTTACTTCCTGTCTGCTTCTGCTGTTCCCTTTAGTGTTTACTTCCTGTCTACTTCTGCTGTTCCCTTTAGTGTTTACTTCCTGTCTGCTTCTACTGTTCCCTTTAGTGTTTGCTTCTGTCTGTCTGCTTCTGCTGTTCCCTTTAGTGTTTACTTCCTGTCTGTCTGCTTTTAGTGTTCCCTTAGTGTTTACTTTCTGTCTGTCTGATTCTGCTGTTCCCTTTAATGTTTACTTCCTGTCTGCTTCTACTGTTCCTCTAGTGTTTACTTCCTGTCTGTCTGCTTCTAGTGTTCCCTTTAGTGTTTACTTCCTGTCTGCTTCTACTGTTCCTTTAGTGTTTACTTCCTGTCTGTCTGCTTCTGCTGTTGCCTTTAGTGTTTACTTCCTGTCTGTTTCTACTGTTCCCTTTAGTGTTTGCTTCTGTCTGTCTGCTTCTGCTGTTCCCTTTAGTGTTTACTTCCTGTCTGTCTGCTTTAGTGTTCCCTTAGTGTTACTTTCTGTCTGTCTGATTCTGCTGTTCCCTTTAATGTTTACTTCCTGTCTGCTTCTACTGTTCCTCTAGGGTTTACTTCCTGTCTGTCTGCTTCTAGTGTTCCTTTAGTGTTTACTTCCTGTCTGCTTCTACTGTTCCTTTAGTGTTTACTTCCTGTCTGTCTGCTTCTGCTGTTGCCTTTAGTGTTTACTTCCTGTCTGCTTGTAGTGTTCCCTTTAGTGTTTACTTCCTGTCTGCTTGTAGTGTTCCCTTTAGTGTTTACTTCCTGTCTGCTTTACTATTCCCTTTAGTGTTACTTCCTGTCTGCTTCTGCTGTTCCCTTTAATGTTTACTTCCTGTCTGTCTGCTTCTAGTTCCCTTTAGTGTTCACTTCCTGTCTGCTTCTGCTGTTCCCTTTAATGTTTACTTCCTGTCTGTCTGCTTCTAGTTCCCTTTAGTGTTCACTTCCTGTCTGCTTCTACTGTTCCCTTTAGTGTTTACTTCCTGTCTGTCTGCTTTTGCTGTTCCCTTTAGTGTTACTTCCTGTTCTGCTTCTACTGTTCCCTTTAGTGTTTACTCCCTGTCTGCTTCAGCTGATCCCTTTAGTGTTACTTCCTGTTTGCTTCTACTGTTCCCTTTAGTGTTTACCTTCCTGTCTGCTTCTGCTGTTTCCTTTAGTGTTCACTTCCTGTCTGCTTCTGCGTTCCCTTTAGTGTTTACTTCCTGTCTGCTTCTACTGTTTCCTTTAGTGTTTACTTCCTGTCTGTCTGCTTCTGCTGTTCCCTTTAGTGTTTACTTCCTGTCTGCTTCTGCTGTTCCCTTTAGTGTTACTTCCTGTCTGCTTCTGCTGTTCCTTTAGTGTTTACTTCCTGTCTGCTTCTGCTGTTCCCTTTAGTGTTTACTTCCTGTCTGCTTCTGCTGTTCCCTTTAGTGTTTGCTTCCTGTCTGCTTCTGCTGTTCCCTTTAGTGTTTACTTCCTGTCTGCTTCTGCTGTTCCCTTTAGTGTTGCTTCCTGTCTGCTTCTGCTGTTCCCTTTAGTGTTTGCTTCCTGTCTGCTTCTGCTTTTCCCTTTAGTGTTTACTTCCTGTCTGTCTGCTTCTGCTGTTCCCTTTAGTGTTCACTTCCTGTCTGCTTCTACTGTTCCCTTTAGTGTTAACTTCCTGTCTGCTTCTACTGTTCCCTTTAGTGTTTACTTCCTGTCTGCTTCTGCTGTTCCCTTTAGTGTTTACTTCCTGTCTGCTTCTACTGTTCCCTTTAGTGTTTACTTCCTGTCTCTCTGCTTCTACTGTTCCCTTTAGTGTTTGCTTCCTGTCTGTTTCTACTATTCCCTTTAGTGTTTACTTCCTGTCTGCTTCTGCTGTTCCCTTTAATGTTTACTTCCTGTCTGCTTCTAATGTTCCCTTTAGTTTTTACTTCCTGTCTGTCTGCCTCTACTGTTCCCTTTAGTGTTTACTTCCTGTCTGTCTGCTTCTACTGTTCCCTTTAATGTTTACTTCCTGTCTGTCTGCTTCTAGTTCCCTTTAGTGTTCACTTCCTGTCTGCTTCTATTCCCTTTAGTGTTTACTTCCTGTCTGTTTCTACTGTTCCATTTAGTGTTTACTTCCTGTGTACTTCTACTGTTCCCTTTAGTGTTTACTTCCTGTCTGTCTGCTTCTACTGTTCCCTTTAGTGTTTACTTCCTGTCTGTTTCTACTGTTCCCTTTAGTGTTTACTTCCTGTCTGTTTCTACTGTTCCCTTTAGTGTTTACTTCCTGTCTGCTTCTGCTGTTCCCTTTAGTGTTTACTTCCTGTCTGCTTCTGCTGTTCCCTTTATGTTTACTTCCTGTCTGTCTGCTTCTAGTTCCCTTTAGTGTTCACTTCCTGTCTGCTTCTACTGTTCCCTTTAGTGTTTACTTCCTGTCTGTCTGCTTCTACTGTTCCCTTTAGTGTTTACTTCCTGTCTGTTTCTACTGTTCCCTTTAGTGTTCACTTCCTGTCTGCTTCTACAGTTCCCTTTAGTGTTTACTTCCTGTCTGCTTCTACTGTTCCCTTTAGTGTTTACTTCCTGTCTGCTTCTGCTGTTCCCTTTAATGTTTACTTCCTGTCTGCTTCTACTGTTCCCTTTAGTGTTTACTTCCTGTCTGCTTCTACTGTTCCCTTTAGTGTTTACTTCCTGTCTGCTTCTACTGTTCCCTTTAGTGTTTACTTCCTGTCTGCTTCTGCTGTTCCCTTTAGTGTTTACTTCCTGTCTGCTTCTGCTGTTCCCTTTAGTGTTTACTTCCTGTCTGACTGCTTCTAGTTCCCTTTAGTGTTTACTTCCTGTCTGCTTCTACTGTTCCCTTTAGTGTTTACTTCCTGTCTAATTCTACTGTTCCCTTTAGTGTTTACATTTTGCAGCAATGATGGAGTATTCAGCTGAGCCATGTAATAAGCGTGCATAATGCAGTATAACTCTAGTTATCATTTATGATCCCTCGCTGCTCAAACGATTGTGTTTGAATTTACGATCATTCAAATATTTATTTTTCATTTCAAAGTCTGAATATTCTTCTATCAGACTCATGTCTATAAACACTGAGGGGGGGCAATAAGGACCGTTTGTGGGGGGGCTGCAGCATCATGGACGGAGCTGACGTCACTCACCGTGTTGCTATGGCAGAGCCGACAGAAGCATGAGGGCTACACACACACACACACACACACACAAACATGCAAATGCACACACACACACATGCAAATGCACACACACACACACACACACACACACACAAACATGCAAAAAAACACACAAACACACACACATGCAAATGCACACACATACACGCACGCCGGTTCCCGTGCAGTCCTGATGGTAATATGCTCGTGCATGTGTACCTACCCACAGCTCAGTGCCCCAGTTACAGCTCATGGTGTCCGCGCGATGCTTCAAAGACCCGATAATCACCGCGAGCTGCCCGCCGCGCGCATTCTCCCGTCACACCTGTCTGTCTGTCTGTCTGTCTGTCTGTCTGTCTGTCTGTCTGTCTGTCTGTCTCTCACTGTCTCTCTCTGTCTCACTATCTCTGTGTGTCTCTGCCTGTCTGTCTCTCTGTGTCTCACTGTCTCTCTCTGTCTCACTGTGTGTGTCCGCAGCAGCAGTAGAGCAGAGGACGCGGTTACGCGCGGCGCGTCTCCCCGGAGGACCCTTTGTCATCAGTGGAGATGCTGAGATTCTGTGTGAATCATCACACTGAGCATGCGCAGTTACTGCCCCGCCCTGCCGCCGGTGTGTCACAACAAAGAAGACATTTAATTTAATATAATATAATATATAATGTCATATATTATTATATTATATATGACATTATATTTAATATTTATGTCTTATATTAAAATATATAATGTCATATATTATAATACATATATTATATATCATATTCAATATTTAATATATATAATGAGGAGCTGATTACAGGAAGCAGCAAAGAGAGGGACACGCCCCCATCCCTTTCAATGGGACTACGGTGGAGAGTCAGCAGCTCCAGGTTCCTCTGTGTCCACATCACTGTGGACCTGACTCATCACTGAGGACCTGACATGGACTCATCACTGAGGACCTGACATGGACTCATCACTGAGGACCTGACATGGACTCATCACTGTGGACCTGACTCATCACTGAGGACCTGACATGGACTCATCACTGAGGACCTGACATGGAATCATCACTGAGGACCTGACTCATCACTGAGGACCTGACATGGACTCATCACTGAGGACCTGACTCATCACTGTGGACCTGACATGGACTCATCACTGAGGACCTGACATGGACTCATCACTGAGGACCTGCCTCATCACTAAGGACCTGACATGGACTCATCACTGAGGACCTGACATGGACTCATCACTGAGGACCTGACATGGACTCATCACTGAGGACCTGACATGGACTCATCACTGAGGACCTGACTCATCACTGAGGACCTGACATGGACTCATCACTGAGGACCTGACATGGACTCACCACTGAGGACCTGACTCATCACTGAGGACCTGACTAATCACTGAGGACCTGACATGGACTCATCACTGAGGACCTGACATGGACTCATCACTGAGGACCTGACATGGAATCATCACTGAGGACCTGATCATCACTGAGGACCTGACATGGACTCATCACTGAGGACCTGACATGGACTCATCACTGAGGAACTGACATGGACTCATCACTGAGGACTGACATGGACTCATCACTGAGGACCTGACATGGACTCATCACTGAGGACCTGACATGGACTCATCACTGAGGAACTGACATGGACTCATCACTGAGGACTGACTCATCACTGAGGACCCGACTCATCACTGAGGACCTGACAACAGAAGAACAGCTCGACAGCAGCTCTTCTTCTTCTCCTCCTCTCCTCCTCCTCTCTCCTCCTCCTCTCCTCTCCTCCTCCTCCTCCTCCTCCTCCTCCTCCTCCTCCTCCTCCTCCTCAGGTTCATCATGGACTCGATACTCTGCAGCTTCTACAGTTTAATCCACACGTGTTAACCACCTGAACTCTGTGAAGAACATCCCGAACATTAATCTGTTTGCAACTTATTTATCTAATATATCATATTCCATCTCAATCAATCAATGTTTATTTATACAGCCCAATATCACAAATGTTACATTTGTCTCAGTGGACTTCACAGTTTACAGAATAGCAGTATGACAATACGACCCCCTCTGTCCTTAGACCCTCACATCGTACAAGGAAACACTTCCAGAGAAACCCCACAGTTTAAAGGGGAACATGGGAGAAACCTCAGGGAGAGCAACAGAGGAGGGATCCCTCTCCCAGGACGGACAGACAGCAATAGATGAAGGATCCCTCTCCCAGGACGGACAGACAGTAATAGATGAAGGATCCCTCTCCCAGGACGGACAGACAGTAATAGATGAAGGATCCCTCTCCCAGGACGGACAGACAGTAATAGATGAAGGATCCCTCTCCAGGACGGACAGACAGTAATAGATGAAGGATCCCTCTCCCAGGACGGACAGACAGCAATAGATGAAGGATCCCTCTCCCAGGACGGACAGACAGTAATAGATGAGGGATCCCTCTCCCAGGACGGACAGACAGTAATAGATGAAGGATCCCTCTCCCAGGACGGACAGACAGTAATAGATGAAGGATCCCTCTCCCAGGACGGACAGACAGTAATAGATGAGGGATCCCTCTCCCAGGACGGACAGACAGTAATAGATGAAGGATCCCTCTCCCAGGACGGACAGACAACAATAGATGAAGGATCCCTCTCCCAGGACGGACAGACAGTAATAGATGAAGGATCCCTCTCCCAGGACGGACAGACAGCAATAGATGAAGGATCCCTCTCCCAGGACGGACAGACAGTAATAGATGAAGGATCCCTCTCCCAGGACGGACAGACAGCAATAGATGAAGGATCCCTCTCCAGGACGGACAGACAGTAATAGATGAAGGATCCCTCTCCCAGGACGGACAGACAGTAATAGATGAAGGATCCCTCTCCCAGGACGGACAGACTGTAATAGATGAAGGATCCCTCTCCAGGACGGACAGACTGCAATAGATGAAGGATCCCTCTCCCAGGACGGACAGACAGCAATAGATGAAGGATCCCTCTCCCAGGACGGACAGACAGCAATAGATGAAGGATCCCTCTCCCAGGACGGACAGACAGCAATAGATGAAGGATCCCTCTCCCAGGACGGACAGACTGCAATAGATGAAGGATCCCTCTCCCAGGACGGACAGACAGCAATAGATGAAGGATCCCTCTCCCAGGAGGACAGACAGCAATAGATGCCGTGTGTAAATCGAAGAGATAATACATTTTACAGCGTAGGTAGACCAAATGTTTGGAAATGCATGTGTCTATAATAAGAAGATGAATCCGCGAGGAAATCCATCCAGGAGTCATGATCCAGGTCCACAGCAACAGGATCAGCCACGACTCAGGATCCCGGCGTAGATAGCACAAAAAGAAATTTGGGAAGCTGGGTTATTGGGAACATGAGAGTACACAGGTACAGACAGAGAGAAGGAAGAAGTAAGGTGTCCCCCAACAGTCCAAGCCTAAAGCAGCTAAACTAGGGGCTGAATCTAATCAGCCCTAGTTTAGCTTTATCAAAAAGGAAGGTCTTAAGCGCACTCTTAAAAACGGATCAGGGGGTCACAGGTTCAAACCTCACTGCAGTCAGCATGTCGTTGTGTCCCTGAGACACTTCACCCCAAAGTGCTCCTGTGGGGATTGACCTCAGTGTTGAGTATGTAAGTCGCTTTGGATAAAAGCGTCTAACCATGTAATGTAATGGTTCAACATCTACTTGTATACAGACTCTTCTGGCACTATTTCTATTTCATCTGTTTCATGTTCTATGTCCTATATATATATATTCATGTGCTCTGTTGGAGGAGGACTTCAGTTAGTCATCTCCTGTCTCCTCTGAAGCTGCTGAACTCATGGTGAGAGAGACCTGGATCCACCTATCAGCTGCTGAGCTCACGGTGAGAGAGACCTGGATCCACCTATCAGCTGCTGAGCTCACGGTGAGAGAGACCTGGATCCACCTATCAGCTGCTGAGCTCACGGTGAGAGAGACCTGGATCCACCTATCAGCTGCTGAGCTCACGGTGAGAGAGACCTGGATCCACCTATCAGCTGCTGAGCTCACGGTGAGAGAGACCTGGATCCACCTATCAGCTGCTGAGCTCACGGTGAGAGAGACCTGGATCCACCTATCAGCTGCTGAGCTCACGGTGAGAGAGACCTGGATCCACCTATCAGCTGCTGAGCTCACGGGAGAGGACCTGGATCCACCTATCAGCTGCTGAGCTCACGGTGAGAGAGACCTGGATCCACCTATCAGCTGCTGAGCTCACGGTGAGAGAGACCTGGATACACCTATCAGCTGCTGAGCTCACGGTGAGAGAGACCTGGATCCACCTATCAGCTGCTGAGCTCACGGTGAGAGAGACCTGGATCCACCTATCAGCTGCTGAGCTCACGGTGAGAGAGACCTGGATACACCTATCAGCTGCTGAGCTCACGGTGAGAGAGACCTGGATACACCTATCAGCTGCTGAGCTCACGGTGAGAGAGACCTGGATACACCTATCAGCTGCTGAGCTCACGGTGAGAGAGACCTGGATCCACCTATCAGCTGCTGAGCTCACGGTGAGAGAGACCTGGATCCACCTATCAGCTGCTGAGCTCACGGTGAGAGAGACCTGGATCCACCTATCAGCTGCTGAGCTCACGGTGAGAGAGACCTGGATCCACCTATCAGCTGCTGAGCTCCCCCCGTTAACGAGTCTCACCTGTCCCCCCCGTTAACGAGTCTCACCTGTCCCCCTCTTAACGAGTCTCACCTGTCCCCCCGTTAACGAGTCTCACCTGTCCCCCCTCTTAACGAGTCTCACCTGTCCCCCCTCTTAACGAGTCTCACCTGTCCCCCGTTAACGAGTCTCACCTGTCCCCCTCTTCAACGAGTCTCACCTGTCCCCCTCTTAACGAGTCTACCTGTCCCCCCGTTAACGAGTCTCACCTGTGCCCCGTTAACGAGTTTCACATGTCCCCCTTAACGAGTCTCACCTGTCCCCCTCTTAACGAGTCTCACCTGTACCCCCGTTAACGAGTTTCACATGTCCCCCCTTAACGAGTCTCACCTGTCCCCCGTTAATGAGTCTCACCTGTCCCCCGTTAACGAGTCTCACCTGTCCCCCAGTTAACGAGTCTCACCTGTCCCCCTCTTAATGAGTCTCACCTGTCCCCCTCTAACGAGTCTCACATGTCCCCCCTTAACGAGTCTCACCTGTCCCCCCTCTTAACGAGTCTCACCTGTCCCCCTCTTAACGAGTCTCACCTGTCCCCTCTTCAACGAGTCTCACCTGTCCCCCTCTTAACGAGTCTCACCTGTCCCCCTCTTAACGAGTCTCACCTGTCCCCCCGTTAACGAGTCTCACCTGTCCCCCTCTTAACGAGTCTCACCTGTCCCCCTCTTAACGAGTCTCACCTGTCCCCCGTTAACGAGTCTCACCTGTCCCCCCTTAACGAGTCTCACCTGTCCCCAGTTAACGAGTCTACCTGTCCCCCTCTTAACGAGTCTCACCTGTCCCCCAGTTAACGAGTCTCACCTGTCCCCCAGTTAACGAGTCTCACCTGTCCCCCAGTTAACGAGTCTCACCTGTCCCCCTCTTAACGAGTCTCACCTGTCCCCTTTAACGAGTCTCTCCTGTCCCCCAGTTAACGAGTCTCACCTGTCCCCCAGTTAACGAGTCTCACCTGTCCCCCAGTTAACGAGTCTCACCTGTCCCCCTCTTAACGAGTCTCACCTGTCCCCCGTTAACGAGTCTCACCTGTCCCCCTCTTAACGAGTCTCACCTGTCCCCCGTTAACGAGTCTCACCTGTCCCCCGTAACGAGTCTCACCTGTCCCCCTCTTAACGAGTCTCACCTGTCCCCCTCTTAACGAGTCTCACCTGTCCCCCCGTTAACGAGTCTCAACTGTCCCCCCCTTAACGAGTCTCACCTGTCCCCCCTTAACGAGTCTCACCTGTCCCCCCCTTAACGAGTCTCACCTGTCCCCCTCTTAACGAGTCTCACCTGTCCCCCTCTTAACGAGTCTCACCTGTCCCCCGTTAACGAGTCTCACCTGTCCCCCCCTTAACGAGTCTCACCTGTCCCCCCCTTAACGAGTCTCACCTGTCCCCTCTTAACGAGTCTCACCTGTCCCCCGTTAACGAGTTCACCTGTCCCCCTATTAACGAGTCTCACCTGTCCCCCCTTAACGAGTCTCACCTCTCCCCCCGTTAACGAGTCTCACCTGTCCCCTCTTAACGAGTCTCACCTGTCCCCCTCTTAACGAGTCTCACCTGTCCCCCTCTTAACGAGTCTCACCTGTCCCCCCGTTAACGAGTCTCACCTGTCCCCCGTTAACGAGTCTCACCTGTCCCCCTCTTAACGAGTCTCACCTGTCCCCCCGTTAACGAGTCTCACCTGTCCCCCCTTAACGAGTCTCACCTGTCCCCCTCTTAACGAGTCTCACCTGTCCCCTCTTAACGAGTCTCACCTGTCCCCCGTTAACGAGTCTCACCTGTCCCCCCGTTAACGAGTCTACCTGTCCCCCTCTTAACGAGTCTCACCTGTCCCCCTCTTAACGAGTCTCACCTGTCCCCCTCTTAACGAGTCTCACCTGTCCCCTCTTAACGAGTCTCACCTGTCCCCCTCTTAACGAGTCTCACCTGTCCCCTTTAACGAGTCTCACCTGTCCCCCTCTTAACGAGTCTCACCTGTCCCCCTCTTAACGAGTCTCACCTGTCCCCTCTTAACGAGTCTCACCTGTCCCCCTCTTCATCAATACATATCATATTTACACCAATTAGCACGCGCAGTATGTCAGGGATCAATAATCAGATAAAACCAAAAAGAAAAAAAACAACTAAACTTTATTGAAAATGATTTGTAGAAAACAGACACAGGAAGTGACTACATGCGGCAGGTGTCGTGAAACGCCTCCAGAGTCCTGAAGTCTCTCCAGGTGGAGGAAGTCCGTCCTGTAGGAACCGTCCACAGCGCTGACAGGGAGACTGGAACAGCTTTATGTAGCTCCGCAACCAGGTCTGAGAGACAGAGAGAGACAGGAGAGAGACAGGAGAGACAGGTTAATGTAGCTCCGCAACAGGTCTGAGAGACAAGAGAGAGACAGGAGAGACAGGTTAATGTAGCTCCGCAACCAGGTCTGAGAGACAAGAGAGAGACAGGAGAGACAGGTTAATGTAGCTCCGCAACCAGGTCTGAGAGACAAGAGAGAGACAGAGAGAGACAGGTTAATGTAGCTCCGCAACCAGGTCTGAGAGACAAGAGAGAGACAGGAGAGACAGGTTAATGTAGCTCCGCAACCAGGTCTGAGAGACAAGAGAGAGACAGGAGAGAGACAGGTTAATGTAGCTCCGCAACCAGGTCTGAGAGACAAGAGAGAGACAGGAGAGACAGGTTAATGTAGCTCCGCAACCAGGTCTGAGAGACAAGAGAGAGACAGGAGAGAGACAGGTTAATGTAGCTCCGCAACCAGGTCTGAGAGACAAGAGAGAGAAAGGAGAGAGACAGGTTAATGTCGCTCCGCAACCAGGTCTGAGAGACAAGAGAGAGACAGGAGAGAGACATGTTAATGTAGCTCCGCAACCAGGTCTGAGAGACAGAGAGAGACAGGAGAGACAGGTTAATGTAGCTCCGCAACCAGGTCTGAGAGACAAGAGAGAGACAGGAGACATGTTAATGTTGCACACAACCAGGTCTGAGAGACAAGAGAGAGACAGGAGAGAGACAGGTTAATGTAGCTCCGCAACAGGTCTGAGAGACAAGAGAGAGACAAGAGAGAGACATGTTAATGTAGCTCCGCAACCAGGTCTGAGAGACAAGAGAGAGACAGGAGAGAGACAGGTTAATGTAGCTCCGCAACCGGTCTGAGAGACAAGAGAGAGACAGGAGAGAGACAGGTTAATGTAGCTCCGCAACCAGGTCTGAGCGACAAGAGAGAGAAAGGAGAGAGACATGTTAATGTTGCTCCGCAACCAGGTCTGAGAGACAAGAGAGAGACAGGAGGAGGACAGGTTAATGTAGCTCCGCAACCAGGTCTGAGAGACAAGAGAGAGACAGGAGAGAGACAGGTTAATGTAGCTCCGCAACCAGGTCTGAGAGACAAGAGAGAGACAACGAGAGAGACATGTTAATGTAGCTCCGCAACCAGGTCTGGGAGACAAGAGAGAGACAGGAGAGAGACAGGTTAATGTAGCTCCGCAACCAGGTCTGAGAGACAAGAGAGAGAAAGGAGAGAGCCGGTTAATGTAGCTCCGCAACCAGGTCTGGGAGACAAAAGAGAGACAGGAGAGAGACAGGTTAATGTAGCTCCGCAACCAGGTCTGAGAGATAAGAGAGAGACAGGAGAGAGACAGGTTAATGTAGCTCTGCAACCAGGTCTGAGAGACAAGAGAGAGACAGGAGAGAGACAGGTTAATGTAGCTCTGCAACCAGGTCTGAGAGATAAGAGAGAGACAGGAGAGAGACAGGTTAATGTAGCTCTGCAACCAGGTCTGAGAGACAAGAGAGAGACAGGAGAGAGACAGGTTAATGTAGCTCTGCAACCAGGTCTGAGAGACAGGTTAATCTAGAGACAGAGAGAAAACAGACAGGTAGAGACAGACAGCTAGAGACTCACCATGAAGGATCGTACCACCACGTCGGGCATCTGGGGGAGCTGGTAGTGCAGCAGGGCGGTGGTGGCGTGGTCCGTTACCTAGCAACAACACAACCAATCGGACCCCTTTCAACACCGAAAAACCGTTCAGTTCCACACCAAACAACAACAACAACAACGGGGACTGCGTCGGGTCGACGCTCATGTTGCTTTTAATCACTTGAAGCCGGAGTAAATGAAAGAACGACTTCTCCAACTTTCTACCCTCAGACTGCCTCGGGTCATTGTCTGTCTGTCTCAGCAGCTGAGACATCTATCAGTCTGTCTCAGCAACTGAGACATCTATCAGTCTGTCTCAGCAGCTGAGACATCTATCAGTCTGTCTCAGCAGCTGAGACATCTATCAGTCTGTCTCAGCAGCTGAGACATCTATCAGTCTGTCTCAGCAGCTGAGACATCTATCAGTCTGTCTCTCAGCAGCTGAGACATCTATCAGTCTGTCTCAGCAGCTGAGACATCTATCAGTCTGTCTCAGCAGCTGAGACATCTATCAGTCTGTCTCTCAGCAGCTGAGACATCTATCAGTCTGTCTCAGCAGCAGAGGCATCTATCAGTCTGTCTCTCAGCAGCTGAGACATCTATCAGTCTGTCTCAGCAGCTGAGGCATCTATCAGTCTGTCTCTCAGCAGCTGAGACATCTATCAGTCTGTCTCAGCAGCTGAGGTATCTATCAGTCTGTCTCAGCAGCTGAGACATCTATCAGTCTGTCTCAGCAGCTGAGGTATCTATCAGTCTGTCTCAGCAGCTGAGACATCTATCAGTCTGTCTCAGCAGCTGAGACATCTATCAGTCTGTCTCAGCAGCTGAGACATCTATCAGTCTGCCTCAGCAGCTGAGGTATCTATCAGTCTGTCTCAGCAGCTGAGGTATCTATCAGTCTGTCTCAGCAGCTGAGACATCTATCAGTCTGTCTCAGCAGCTGAGACATCTATCAGTCTGTCTCAGCAGCTGAGACATCTATCAGTCTGTCTCAGCAGCAGAGACATCTATCAGTCTGTCTCAGCAGCTGAGACATCTATCAGTCTGTCTCAGCAGCTGAGACATCTATCAGTCTATCAGTGGAGGGCTTCAGTCTCAATGAACCTGGGATCAAAGAGTCTCTGGTATCAGATGGTGGTGTTAGCATAGCAACAGAAGCTAATCTGACTACTTGTTGTGATATTTCTTTATGATGTCACTGATGATGGTCTGCTACCTGCAGCCCAGGTGTTGATCCACCTGAGAGCTGCTGTAATAAAGACTGTCTTACCTTCTGGAACACCTGGTACTGAGACTTGCTCCAGATGTCCAGCTGAGGGAGAGAGAGACAGGTTACCATGAGAGAGAGAGACAGAGAGAGAGACAGGTTACCATGAGAGAGAGAGAAGGAGAGAGAGAGAGAGAGAGAGAGAGAGAGACAGAGACAGAGACAGAGACAGAGACAGAGACAGAGACAGAGACAGACAGACAGACAGACAGACAGACAGACAGACAGACAGACAGACAGACAGACAGAAGGGTCTCCTGTCTCACCTTCCCGTCCTCGGTGTAAACGTTCTCGTTGAATCCTCGAACAACAGTTCTGTCAATGAACAGCGAACGCATCACTACTATCGCCTTCAACACCTTCCCCAGAGTCACCTGAGAGACAGACAGGTAGAGAGAGAGACAGGTGAGAGACAAGTAGAGACGTAGAGAAGTAGTGTGTGTGTGTGTGTGTGTGTGTGTGTGTGTGTGTGTGTGTGTGTGTGTGTGTGTGTGTGTGTGTGTGTGTGTGTGTGTGTGTGTGTGTGTGTGGTGTGTGTGTGTGTGTGTGTGTGTGTGTGTGTGTGTGGTGTGTGTGTGTGTGTGTGTGTGTGTGTTACCAGCAGCACAGCAGACGTCCCGTTGGGTCTGAACAGCTCGATGGTCAGATCAGGAAACATCCTGCCGATCCTCGAGATGACATCATCCACGTACCTGTACACACAATACTGCTGGGTTACTGCAGTACTACTGTATACTATAATAATACTGTAGTATTACATCAGTTGTACTCCATCAGTAGTACTCTAGTAGTATTACATCAGTACTCTAGCAGTATTACATCAGTACTCTAGTAGTATTACATCAGTACTCTAGTAGTATTACATCAGTACTCTAACAGTATTACATCAGTACTCTAGCAGTATTACATCAGTACTCTAGTAGTATTACATCAGTACTCTAGCAGTATTACATCAGTACTCTAGCAGTATTACATCAGTACTCTAGTAGTATTACATCAGTACTCTAGCAGTATTACATCAGTACTCTAGTAGTATTACATCAGTACTCTAGCAGTATTACATCAGTACTCTAGCAGTATTACATCAGTACTCTAGCAGTATTACATCAGTACTCTAGTAGTATTACATCAGTACTCTAGTAGTATTACATCAGTACTCTAGCAGTATTACATCAGTACTCTAGCAGTATTACATCAGTACTCTAGCAGTATTACATCAGTACTCTAGCAGTATTACATCAGTACTCTAGCAGTATTACATCAGTACTCTAGTAGTATTACATCAGTACTCTAGTAGTATTACATCAGTACTCTAGCAGTATTACATCAGTACTCTAGTAGTATTACATCAGTACTCTAGCAGTATTACATCAGTACTCTAGCAGTATTACATCAGTACTCTAGTAGTATTACATCAGTACTCTAGTAGTATTACATCAGTACTCTAGCAGTATTACATCAGTACTCTATAAGTATTAGATCAGTAGTACTCTAGCAGTATTACATCAGTACTCTAGTAGTATTACATCAGTACTCTAGTAGTATTAGATCAGTACTCTAGTAGTATTACAGTACTCACTGAGGAGGCAGTACCAGGGTACTGGGTTGGACTTTGGGTCGTCTCTTGGCTGAAGCTCCCATCTGATTGGCCGATCGTTTGAGTGACTGCTGGTTCAACAAACTGGAGGCCAAGCCAGCATGATACTGCAACTAGACACACAACACACACACACACACACACACACATTATGGAACAGATATATATCTATATAACGGGTTCCTCTCGTAGGAGGAAGGAACACAGCTGGGAGTATAGTGCTAGCATGTTAGCATGTTAGCATGTTACCTTGTTGGACCACTTGTAGGCCTGCAGCAGCTGGGAGTATAGTGTTAGCATGTTAGCATGTTACCTTGTTGGACCACTTGTAGGCCTGCAGCAGCTGGGAGTATAGTGTTAGCATGTTAGCATGTTTACCTTGTTGGACCACTTGTAGGCCTGCAGCAGCTGGGAGTATAGTGTTAGCATGTTAGCATGTTTACCTTGTTGGACAACTTGTAGGCCTGCAGCAGCTGGGAGTATAGTGTTAGCATGTTAGCATGTTTACCTTGTTGGACCACTTGTAGCCTGCAGCAGCTGGGAGTATAGTGTTAGCATGTTAGCATGTTACCTTGTTGGACCACTTGTAGGCCTGCAGCAGCTGGGAGTATGGTGTTAGCATGTTAGCATGTTACCTTGTTGGACCACTTGTAGGCCTGCAGCAGCTGGGAGTATAGTGTTAGCATGTTAGCATGTTACCTTGTTGGACCACTTGTAGGCCTGCAGCAGCTGGGAGTATAGTGTTAGCATGTTAGCATGTTTACCTTGTTGGACCACTTGTAGGCCTGCAGCAGCTGGGAGTATAGTGTTAGCATGTTAGCATGTTTACCTTGTTGGACCACTTGTAGGCCTGCAGCAGCTGGGAGTACAGGGGAGTTTTATCTTGGACCGGATCCAGACTCAGGAGCCCACTGTTGTGCAGAGGGTGAGACTCTGAGGGACGACCAACGAGACCACTGAGACGCTCCAGCTCACTGAGAGAGACAGACAGGAGGACAAACAGGTGAGAGGAGGACAGACAGGAGGAGAGAGACAGGTGAGAGGAGGACAGACAGAAAGACAGGAGAGAGACAAGTGAGGAGGACAGACAGGAGGAGAGACAGGTGAGAGGACACACAGAAAGACAGGAGAGAGACAGGTGAGAGGAGGACAGACAGGAGGAGAGAGACAGGTGAGAGGAGGACAGACAGGAGGAGAGAGACAGGTGAGAGGAGGACAGACAGACAGGAGAGAGACAGACAGGGAGAGAGAGAGAGAGGGTTAGGGGTTGTTCTCTGACACTTTGAGAGTCTCCTCACACCGGGGACACACATTTATGTATAAAAGACCTCAGAAAGTGCATTTTGCATAATAGGTGACCTTTAGATTAGCCTGAAGCTACAGAAAAAATGTTTTGTTCCCAACAACAAGAAAAAGCCCAATTGGTCACCATGGAAACCATCCAACATTTATGTGAACATAAACTAATAATTTCCTTTAAGATAAGGGACAGTTTCAGGTCTAAAACCACCAGACTCAGGGACAGTTTCAGGTCTAAAACCACCAGACTCAGGGACAGTTTCAGGTCTAAAACCACCAGACTCAGAGACAGTTTCAGGACTAAAACCACCAGACTCAGAGACAGTTTCAGGTCTAAAACCACCAGACTCAGGACAGTTTCAGGTCTAAAACCACCAGACTCAGGGACAGTTTCAGGACTAAAACCACCAGACTCAGAGACAGTTTCAGGTCTAAAACCACCAGACTCAGAGACAGTTTCAGGACTAAACCACCAGACTCAGAGACAGTTTCAGGACTAAACCACCAGACTCAGAGACAGTTTCAGGACTAAACCACCAGACTCAGAGACAGTTTCAGGACTAAACCACCAGACTCAGAGACAGTTTCAGGACTAAACCACCAGACTCAGAGACAGTTTCAGGACTAAACCACCAGACTCAGGACAGCATCAGGACTAAAACCACCAGACTCAGGACAGCATCAGGACTAAAACCACCACACTCAGGGACAGCTTCAGGACTAAACCACCAGACTCAGGGACAGTTTCAGGACTAAAACCACCAGACTCAGAGACAGTTTCAGGACTAAAACCACCAGACTCAGAGACAGTTTCAGGTCTAAAACCACCAGACTCAGAGACAGTTTCAGGTCTAAAACCACCAGACTCAGAGACAGTTTCAGGACTAAAACCATCAGACTCAGGGACAGTTTCAGGACTAAACCACCAGACTCTGGGACAGTTTCAGGACTAAAACCACCAGACTCAGAGACAGTTTCAGGACTAAAACCACCAGACTCAGGGACAGTTTCAGGTCTAAAACCACCAGACTCAGGGACAGCATCAGGACTAAAGCCAACAGACTCAGGGACAGTTTCAGGACTAAAACCATCAGACTCAGGGACAGTTTCAGGACTAAACCACCAGACTCAGGGACAGTTTCAGGTCTAAAACCACCAGACTCAGGGACAGCATCAGGACTAAAGCCACAGACTCAGAGACAGTTTCAGATCTAAACCACCAGACTCAGGGACAGTTTCAGGACTAAAACCACAGACTCAGACAGTTCAGGACTAAAACCACCAGACTCAGGGACAGTTTCAGGACTAAAACCCCCAGACTCAGAGACAGTTTCAGGACTAAAACCACCAGACTCAGGGACAGTTTCAGGTCTAAAACACCAGACTCAGAGACAGTTTCAGGACTAAACCACCAGACTCAGAGACAGTTTCAGGACTAAAACCACCAGACTCAGGGACAGCATCAGGACTAAAACCACCAGACTCAGGGACAGCATCAGGACTAAAACCACAGACTCAGGGACAGCTTCAGGACTAAAACCACCAGACTCAGGGACAGTTTCAGGACTAAAACCACCAGACTCAGAGACAGTTTCAGGACTAAAACCACCAGACTCAGAGACAGTTTCAGGTCTAAAACCACCAGACTCAGAGACAGTTTCAGGTCTAAAACCACCAGACTCAGAGACAGTTTCAGGACTAAAACCATCAGACTCAGGGACAGTTTCAGGACTAAAACCACCAGACTCAGGGACAGTTTCAGGACTAATACCACCAGACTCAGAGACAGTTTCAGGACTAAAACCACCAGACTCAGGGACAGTTTCAGGACTAAAACCACCAGACTCAGGGACAGCATCAGGACTAAAGCCAACAGACTCAGGATAGTTTCAGGACTAAAACCACTAGACTCAGAGATAGTTTCAGGACTAAAACCACCAGACTCAGAGACAGTTTCAGGACTAAAACCACCAGACTCAGGGATAGTTTCAGGACTAAAACACCAGACTCAGAGACAGTTTCAGGACTAAAACCACCAGACTCAGGGATAGTTTCAGGACTAAAACCACTAGACTCAGAGATAGTTTCAGGACTAAAACCACCAGACTCAGGGACAGTTTCAGGACTAAAACCACCAGACTCAGGGACAGCTTCAGGACTAAAACCACCAGACTCAGGGACAGCATCAGGACTAAAATCACCAGACTCAGGGACAGTTTCAGGACTAAAACCACCAGACTCAGATGCCCCTTTTCCACCTAACCGGTTCCAGGGTCGGTTCCGGGCTACAGCCTGATTTAGCTCTGGTTCTTCCTGTTTCCACTACAGCGGAGCCGGCTCTAGGCACCGAAAACCGGTTCTTAGCTGACCGGCAAGAACCAAGAA
Source organism: Dissostichus mawsoni (assembly GCA_011823955.1). Lineage (NCBI taxonomy): Eukaryota > Metazoa > Chordata > Actinopteri > Perciformes > Nototheniidae > Dissostichus > Dissostichus mawsoni. Next base: position 1,429,020 of record JAAKFY010001069.1, read on the forward strand.
CCAATACTTGACGCTCACGTCGGAGGGGGGCGAGATAACCTGAGCAATAACAGTTAATGGCAAAAAAGATGGTTGTGGTTCGATGGAAGCCTCCTAACTCCCTCACCTTCAGACACTGGGGTTGCGGTCGAATAGTCCATTTAGCTTAGGAACCTTCCTAACGGAGTGAAATGACCCGAAAGTACCTCAGTGGCAGCCATGAAAAGTGCCGTTCGAATTCTCTAGACCACATGTGTCAAACTCAAGGCCCGGGGCCAAATCAGGCCCTTGGTGGATTTAATTTTGGCCCGCAGGATAATTTTTAATTACTATTAGATCTGGCCCGCCGGTATATTGCACGCACACCTTCAGTCAATCCTGAGGGTCTCCTCCGCTCAGAGCCTGAGCCCAAACATTGATGAACTTGCACCCAAGATGAGATGCAAAGTATCTGGCTTGAACTAGCATCACAGAGCAGCACACTGAGTTTAATGGATGTTTCCTTCTGCCCTTTGTTTCTCACGACAACAGGGCATGTGTGGTTTTTTCTTTGAGGGAAATCGTTTTTTTGAAGCTGTTGTTGGCCTGTGGGAAAATGTACTCATAAGAAATGACTCTGCAGATAGAGCCATGAGAAATGACTCTGCAGATAGAGCCATGAGAAATGACTCTGCGGATAGAGGCCATGAGAAATGACTCTGCGGATAGAGCCATGAGAAATGACTGCGGATAGAGCCATGAGAAATGACTCTGCAGATAGAGCCATGAGAAATGACTCTGCAGATAGAGCCATGAGAAATGACTCTGCAGATAGAGCCATGAGAAATGACTCTGCAGATAGAGCCATGAGAAATGACTCTGCAGATAGAGCCATGAGAAATGACTCTGCAGATAGAGCCATAAGAAATGACTCTGCAGATAGAGCCATGAGAAATGACTCTGCAGATAGAGCCATGAGAAATGACTCTGCAGATAGAGCCATGAGAAATGACTCTGCAGATAGAGCCATGAGAAATGACTCTGCAGATAGAGCCATGAGAAATGACTCTGCAGATAGAGCCATGAGAAATGACTCTGCAGATAGAGCCATGAGAAATGACTCTGCAGATAGAGCCATGAGATAGAGCCAAGAAATGACTCTGCAGATAGAGCCATGAGAAATGACTCTGCAGATAGAGCCATATGAAATGACTCTGCAGATAGAGCCATAAGAAATGACTCTGCAGATAGAGTCATGAGAAATGACTCTGCAGATAGAGCCATAAGAAATGACTCTGCAGATAGAGCCATGAGAAATGACTCTAGATAGAGCCATATGAAATGACTCTGCAGATAGAGCCATAAGAAATGACTCTGCAGATAGAGCCATGAGAAATGACTCTGCAGATAGAGCCATGAGAAATGACTCTGTAGATAGAGCCATATGAAATGACTCTGCAGATAGAGCCATGAGAAATGACTCTGCAGATAGAGCCATAAGAAATGACTCTGCAGATAGAGCCATGAGAAATGACTCTGCAGATAGAGCCATGAGAAATGACTCTGCAGATAGAGCCATGAGAAATGACTCTGCAGATAGAGCCATGAGAAATGACTCTGCAGATAGAGCCATAGAAATGACTCTGCAGATAGAGCCATGAGAAATGACTCTGCAGATAGAGCCATAAGAAATGACTCTGCAGATAGAGCCATGAGAAATGACTCTGCAGATAGAGCCATGAGAAATGACTCTGCAGATAGAGCCATGAGAAATGACTCTGCAGATAGAGCCATGAGAAATGACTCTGCAGATAGAGCCAGAAATGACTCTGCAGATAGAGCCATGAGAAATGACTCTGCAGATAGAGCCATGAGAAATGACTCTGCAGATAGAGCCATAAGAAATGACTCTGCAGATAGAGCCATGAGAAATGACTCTGCAGATAAGCCATGAGAAATGACTCTGCAGATAGAGCCATGAGAAATGACTCTGCAGATAGAGCCATAAGAAATGACTCTGCAGATAGAGCCATAAGAAATGACTCTGCAGATAGAGCCATGAGAAATGACTCTGCAGATAGAGCCATGAGAAATGACTCTGCAGATAGAGCCATGAGAAATGACTCTGCAGATAGAGCCATGAGAAATGACTCTGCAGATAGAGCCATAAGAAATGACTCTGCAGATAGAGCCATGAGAAATGACTCTGCAGATAGAGCCATGAGAAATGACTCTGCAGATAGAGCCATAAGAAATGACTCTGCAGATAGAGCCATGAGAAATGACTCTGCAGATAAGCCATGAGAAATGACTCTGCAGATAGAGCCATGAGAAATGACTCTGCAGATAGAGCCATAAGAAATGACTCTGCAGATAGAGCCATAAGAAATGACTCTGCAGATAGAGCCATGAGAAATGACTCTGCAGATAGAGCCATGAGAAATGACTCTGCAGATAGAGCCATGAGAAATGACTCTGCAGATAGAGCCATGAGAAATGACTCTGCAGATAGAGCCATGAGAAATGACTCTGCAGATAGAGCCATAAGAAATGACTCTGCAGATAGAGCCATGAGAAATGACTCTGCAGATAGAGCCATGAGAAATGACTCTGCAGATAGAGCCATAAGAAATGACTCTGCAGATAGAGCCATAAGAAATGACTCTGCAGATAGAGCCATGAGAAATGACTCTGCAGATAGAGCCATAAGAAATGACTCTGCAGATAGAGCCATGAGAAATGACTCTGCAGATAGAGCCATGAGAAATGACTCTGCAGATAGAGCCATGAGAAATGAATGCAACTGATTATTTAATGTTTAATGTTGTTTTTATAGGCAATCATTGAGCTTTGTTAGTTCCAGGTTTAATATGTGCAATAAGTTCATTTCAATAAGTTCGACAATAAACATTGAACCAGTCCGGCCCTCCACTAGTACCATTTTTTATTTTGGCCACTGTGTATTTGAGTTTGACACCCCTGCTCTAAATGATAGGAAAGGAGGTTTCAAACTTCCTTTATAACCTCCTTTAGCTTAGGAACCACTGGACCTTCCTTTACGAAAGGAAAGGAGAAAAATGCTGACCCACAATGCCTTGCGGCCGCAGCATTTGCCATCACAAACAGTTGGCCGTTAACGGAAACAACCGATTATGAAAGAGAAATTATATCATGAAGGTTACGGTGCTTATTAAGCTTTTTAAAACGGTAAGTTGCCAAAGTGCTTTGTTTGAACGATCATCAGTATTATAATCAAAAAGAGAAATATGAACGTTAGTTTTTACTGAAATGATCAAATAAAGTCAACATCTCTCAGTCTTTACTGAGCTGTGGGGTTTGTTCAACCTTTAAAAGATGTCTGAATGGTGATACACACAGTGATAGATGTTAAGGACTAACGCTTATAATCAATACATTGTATTGATTTTAAGATCTTTTCATCCAATCATACGTATTGGGATCATCTGTATTAATGTGGACCGGAGGGAGAGGGAGACGAGCATAAGGTTCACTTTCCTTTTTTATTTCAATCCCAGCTTTGGTCCTGAAGAATCTGTTTCTCTGTTGTCCACGTTCATAAAGCCTAAAGCAACAGAGCACGGAGCAGAGTCTCTAGATGAGTTTACAGGAGTCCCTCGTTCTTATTCTACATCCATGTTGTAGTCCGCTGTATAGAGAACTGTAGTTTCCATAGTTTCCCCACAGCAGCAGACGCACATTCATGACGTCCGCTGGCGCATCATAAACACGTGGGATAGTGAAAGTGCAGTCGGATTCTCAAAGCAGTCTCTTCTCCTAAGTCCTTTTGAATTCTCCTATCCACTATTCCTTAACCCCGTGACGTTTCACACAGAGGTCAAGGGATAGATGATAGGGATAGACCATAGGGATAGACCATAGGGTTACACCATAGGATAGACCATAGGGATAGACCATAGGGTTAGACCATAGGGTTAGACCATAGGGTTAGACCATAGGGATAGACCATAGGGTTACACCATAGGGATAGACCATAGGGATAGACCATAGGGTTAGACCATAGGGTTAGACCATAGGGATAGACCATAGGGATAGACCATAGGGTTAGACCATAGGGATAGACCATAGGGTTACACCATAGGGATAGACCATAGGGATAGACCATAGGGATAGACCATAGGGTTACACCATAGGGATAGACCATAGGGATAGACCATAGGGTTAGACCATAGGGTTAGACCATAGGGTTACACCATAGGGATAGACCATAGGGATAGACCATAGGGATAGGGTTAGACATAGGGTTTAGACGATAGGGTTAGACCATAGGGTTAGACCATAGGGTTAGACCATAGGGATAGGGTTAGACCATAGGGTTAGACCATAGGGTTAGACCATAGGGTTAGACCATAGGGATAGGGTTAGACGATAGGGTTCGACCATAGGGATAGACCATAGGGTTAGACCATAGGGATAGACCATAGGGATAGGGTTAGACCATAGGGTTAGACCATAGGGATAGGGTTAGACGATAGGGTTCGACCATATGTTACTTCAAGGCTAGATTATTGTAACTCTCTATTATCAGGGTGTACCAAGAAGTCAGTTAAGTCGCTTCAGCTGATTCAAAAGCTGCAGCACGTGTACTAACCAGAGTTAGGAAAAGGGACCACATTACTCCTGTTCTGGCTGCCTTACACTGGCTCCCTATAGAACATAGGATAGAATTTAAAATTCTTCTTCTCGCCTACAAAGCCCTTAATGGGCAGGCGCCATCTTACCTTAAAGAACTCATTATACCCTACTGTCCTACTAGGGCATTGCGTTCCAAGAATGCAGGGTTGTTGGTTGTTCCTAGAGTCTCTAAAAGTACAATGGGAGCCAGAGCCTTTTCTTATCAAGCTCCACATTTGTGGAATCAGCTTCCAGTTTGTGTTCGGGCGGCAGACACCCTATCCGTTTTTAAGAGTGCGCTTAAGACCTTCCTTTTTGATAAAGCTTATAGTTAGGGCTGATTAGATTCAGCCCCTAGTTTAGCTGCTATAGGCTTAGTTTGTCGGGGACACTTTACTTTACTTCTTCCTTCTCTCTGTCTGTACCTGTGTACTCTCATGTTCCGAATAACCCAGCTTCCCCAAATTTCTTTTTGGTGTCTATCTACGCCGGACCCTGAGTCGTGGCTGATCCTGTTGCTGTGGTCCTGAGTCCTGGATCGCGAGCCCTGGATCTTGAGTCGTGGCTGTGCCTGTGGTCCTGAGTCCTGGATCGCGAGCCCTGGATCTTGAGTCGTGGCTGTGCCTGTGGTCCTGGATCATAAGTCCTGGATGGATATCCTCGTGGATTCATCTTCGTATTATAGACACATGCATTTCCAAACATTTGGACTACCTATGTTGTAAATGTATTATCTTCTCAATTTACACACGGCATCTATTGCACGTCTGTCCGTCCTGGGAGAGGGATCCTTCATCTATTGCACGTCTGTCCGTCCTGGGAGAGGGATCCCTCCTCTGTTGCTCTCCCTGAGGTTTCTCCCATTTTTTTTCCCCCTTAAACTGTGGGGTTTTTCCTTTTTCTGGAAGTGTTTCCTTGTACGATGTGAGGGTCTCAGGACAGGGGTGTCGTATTGTCTACTGATATTCTGTACAAACTGTGAAGTCCACTGAGACAAATGTAACATTTGTGATATTGGGCTTATAAATAAACATTGATTGATTGATTGATTGATAGGGATAGACCATAGGGATAGACCATAGGGTTAGACCATAGGGATAGGGTTAGACCATAGGGTTAGAAGATAGGGATAGACCATAGGGTTAGACCATAGGGTTAGACCATAGGGAGGGTTAGACCATAGGGTTAGGGTTAGACCATAGGGTTAGACCATAGGGATAGGGTTAGACCATAGGGTTAGACCATAGGGATAGGGTTAGACCATAGGGTTAGACCATAGGTTAGACCATAGGGTTAGACCAGGGGTCGGCAACCTTTTGATATGAAGTGCCATTACAAAAACAAATTGTTATCAGCGTGCCGGCGATCGTGAATTATCGGGGGGGGGGGCTCGACGCTCGTGAACTGTCAACAGGAGGGCGGGGGAGCCTCGCTGTGGGGAAGCAGTGTGTGGACCTGTCAGCGCAACTTACATGATGCCGAATTTAACAAACACATTTAAATAATTGGTTTAAACAGCATAATAATAATAATAAGGATGATCGTCCGTTCTGTGATTCTCCAGAACACACATGTTTTGATATTAGGGTCACGCAGAGTGAGATGAGATCGCTGTCCCTTTAAGAGAGAGAGAGAGGGGTGTGGCGTGTGCATGTGTGTGTGTGGATGGTAGAGCAGAGTGAGCGAGCGTGTGTGTGTTTCTGGAAGTGAAACGAGGCAGCAGAAAAACAGAGGTCTGTGATGTGTTTTGTGAAACAGAAGAACAACTAAATAAATGCAACGGCCTCCCAAGAAGCTCGCCTCTCTCCAGTCATTTAAGCTAAAGTGGGTTTTGAACCTGAGGCTTGTTGCTTCTGCCCTGGGAGACGACAGAGAGTCATCCCCCGTTTCCTCGACTACGGTCTGGGAGCCGACAGGAAAGTTCAACACACAGATGGCCAGTCGCCCCTTTGTAGCATATTATTTCGATGAGAGATGAGCAGATCGCACTGGGCTTTCAACTAAAGACACAGCCACGCAAAAACTGCGCATTTGTACAGCTCCTTATGGGTACTGCAATTTGTGAAGTGCTTTCCTCTGTTTGCACACTTATTCCACTTATTCCTAGTGTGCCACTGGTTACGGTGCCGCGTGCCAATGGTGGCACGCGTGCCAGGGGTTGCCGACCCCTGGGTTAGACCATCGGGATAGACCTAGGGATAGACCATAGGGTTAGACCATAGGATAGGGATAGACCATAGGGTTAGACCATAGGGATAGGGATAGACCATAGGGATAGACCATAGGGATAGACCATAGGGTTAGACCATAGGGATAGGGCTAGACCATAGGGTTAGACCATAGGGTTAGACCATAGGGATAGGGTTAGACCATAGCGATAGGGTTAGACCATAGGGTTAGACCATAGGGATAGACCATAGGGTTAGACCATAGGGATAGGGATAGACCATAGGGTTAACCATAGGGATAGGGTTAGACCATAGGGTTAGACCATAGGGATAGACCATAGGGTTAGACCATAGGGATAGGGATAGACCATAGGGTTAGACCATAGGGATAGGGATAGACCATAGGGTTAGACCATAGGGTTAGGGATAGACCATAGGGTTAGACCATAGGGATAGACCATAGGGATAGACCATAGGGATAGACCATAGGGATAGGGATAGACCATAGGGTTAGACCATAGGGATAGACCATAGGGATAGACCATAGGGTTAGACCATAAGGATAGACCATAGACCATAGGGATAGACCATAGGGATAGACCATAGGTATAGACCATAGGTATAGACCATAGGGATAGGGATAGACCATAGGGTTAGACCATAGGGATAGACCATAGGGATAGACCATAGGGATAGACCATAGGGATAGGGATAGACCATAGGGTTAGACCATAGGGATAGACCATAGGGATAGGGATAGACCATAGGGATAGACCATAGGGATAGACCATAGGGATAGACCGTAGACCATAGGGATAGACCATAGGGATAGACCATAGACCATAGGGATAGACCATAGACCATAGGGATAGACCATAGGATAGACCATAGGGATAGACCATAGACCATAGGGATAGACCATAGGGATAGACCATAGACCATAGGGATAGACCATAGGGATAGACCATAGGGATAGACCGTAGACCATAGGGATAGACCATAGGGATAGACCATAGACCATAGGGATAGACCATAGGGTTAGACCATAGGGATAGACCATAGGGATAGACCATAGACCATAGGGATAGACCATAGGGATAGACCATAGACCATAGGGATAGACCATAGACCATAGGGATAGACCATAGGGATAGACCATAGACCATAGGGATAGACCATAGGGATAGACCATAGGGATAGACCATAGACCATAGGGATAGACCATAGGGATAGACCATAGACCATAGGGATAGACCATAGGGATAGACCATAGACCATAGGGATAGACCATAGGATAGACCATAGACCATAGGGATAGACCATAGGGATAGACCATAGGGATAGACCATAGGAGCTGATTTTTGGACTATTCGACTGCAACCTGGGTCCTTGCATCTCTGGATGTTGTTTATCTAGAGCAGGGGTTTTCAAAGTGTGTGAAGGTGAGCCTCCCCTCAGGAACATAAGAACAGCCGCGTCCCCCTCCCAATTATTATTGCTATTATTATTATTATTATTATTATTGTTGTTGTTGCTATATATATGTTGCCTATAGAGGCGTGTGGCGCAGTGGACTAGTGCGTTGTTGTTGGGATCAGGGAGCACAGGTTCAAACCCCACTGCAGTCAGCATGTTGTTGTGTCCCTGAGACACTTCACCCCAAAGTGCTCCTGTGGGGATTGTCCACAGTATTGAGTATGTAAGTCGCTTTGGATAAAAGCATCTAACAAGTGACATGTCATGTAATGCAGGGGTATTCAATTGCATTTCAAAGAGGTCCAGTAAGAGAACATGTCATTAAATGCTCTTTTTCACTGTCTACCTTTCTCTTTTTTGAGCACGCCATTTGAAATTACTCACTGCTGTTTCTCTCTTCTCGTCTCGTCTCTCTGTGTGTGTTTGAATCTATCGTGCTGACTCACTGACTGCATCGATTTGATTGGCTGAGTAGCGTCACCTCCTTAAAACATTAAACAAACTTTTTAAAAGCTTTTAATCTTTATGTTTTAAACATTTTTAACATTTTCAACATCGTGGATAATTCCTTATCTGCTCCCGGCAACACACTGAACATCAACTTTGCCTCCTTATTCCACTCACCCCTACTTTAGTGGGAACAATGAGTCTGCGTCTTTGATGCGCACAGGCGGATGATGCGGGGATGCAATGTAGACAGGAATAAACGCAGATCATCCTCTGGCTGCAGCCTTGACCCGTACTTGCTTTTGATCAAAGTCAATGAGGAGAACCCGCACTCACACAGGTAGGTGGAGGCAGGCGCGGACTGGGCCTAAAAATCATCCTGGAATCTCACCCAGCCCAGCCCACACAAATTAGTGAACTGTCAAGGGGGGGGGGGGATCGGTGCGCTGTCAGCGAACCGCTGACGACCGGCCATTCTGTGATTCTCCAGAACACACAGATGGCCAGTCCGCCCCTGGGTGGAGGCGAAGGGAATGAGAACTTTTACAGCCTTTTTGGCGAGTTGGGGAACTTGGTCTTCACAGACAGCCAAAAGTGTGCAAGTGACACTTTACTCGTCTTTTTCTCGTTATTTTTTTCTCATGCTGCGCCTCCCCTGAAGCTCTCTGGCGCCCTCCCAGGGAGGCGCGCCTCACACTTTGAAAACCGCTGATCTAGAGGGTTAGGGTCAACTGCCCGAATAGGGCTGGTCGATTATGGCAAAAATCATAATCACGATTATTTTGGTCAATATTGATATCATGATTATTAGAGAGGTAACTGCAGGTTAACTCTGAGTTAGAGAGGTAACTTCAGGTTAACTCTGAGTTAGAGAGGTAACTTCAGGTTAACTCTGAGTTAGAGAGGTAACTTCAGGGTTAACTCTGAGTTAGAGAGGTAACTTCAGGTTAACTCTGAGTTAGAGAGGTAACTTCAGGGTTAACTCTGAGTTAGAGAGGTAACTTCAGGGTTAACTCTGGGTTAGAGAGGTCACTTCAGGTCCGGCAAAAATCCCCTAAAATATCACCTCCCATCTTCAGAGCAATCTGAATATTATAACATTAGCGTTAAGAAAGCTTACTTAAATATCTGCCACAACATAAGTAACCGGATCAAAGTAACATTACGTACAGTCCGCGGCACTGTGAGTGCAGACGTCGATGTGTCCCATTATCACATCATAATGTATCATATACATGGGAGTCGCAGCCATTATATGAGGGTGGGACAAGTCCCCCCACTTTTAAAATGATTAGTTTAGACCCCCCCACTTTTACCATGTGGAAAGTCCGTGAATCGGTCTATCCACTCGCCGCTCTCTGTAGAGCGCTGTGTCAGTGCTTCATTATCAAATCCATTCCACTTGCTTATTGTGAGAATGCCCAAATCAATGAAACTCCGTACCATGTTTTCACTGCTCCTTTGTACCAAGGCAGATTCTCAGAGCCGCACACATGAGCCGCACACATGAGCCGCACACATGAGCCGCACACATGAGCCGCACACATGAGCCGCACACATGAGCCGCACACATGAGCCGTACACATGAGCCGCACACATGAGCCGCACACATGAGCCGCACACATGAGCCGCACACATGAGCCGTATACACATGAGCCGCACACATGAGCCGTACACATGAGCCGCACACATGAGCCGCACACATGAGCCGTATACACATGAGCCGCACACATGAGCCGTACACATGAGCCGCACACATGAGCCGCACACATGAGCCGTACACATGAGCCGCACACATGAGCCGCACACATGAGCCGCACACATGAGCCGTACACATGAGCCGCACACATGAGCACACATGAGGCACACATGAGCCGCACACATGAGCCGTATACACATGAGCCGCACACATGAGCCGCACACATGAGCCGTACACATGAGCCGTATACACATGAGCCGTACACATGAGCCGCACACATGAGCCGTATACACATGAGCCGCACACATGAGCCGCACACATGAGCCGCACACATGAGCCGCACATGAGCCGCACACATGACCGTACACATGAGCCGTACACATGAGCCGCACACATGAGCCGCACACATGAGCCGCACACATGAGCCGCACACATGAGCCGCACACATGAGCCGTATACATGAGCCGCACACATGAGCCGTATACATGAGCCGCACACATGAGCCGTACACATGAGCCGTACACATGAGCCGCACACATGAGCCGCACACATGAGCCGCACACATGAGCCGCACACATGAGCCGCACACATGAGCCGTACACATGAGCCGTATACATGAGCCGCACACATGAGCCGCACACATGAGCCGCACACATGAGCCGCACACATGAGCCGTATACATGAGCCGCACACATGAGCCGTATACATGAGCCGCACACATGAGCCGCACACATGAGCCGCACACATGAGCCGCACACATGAGCCGTATACACATGAGCCGCACACATGAGCCGCACACATGAACGCACACATGAGCCGCACACATGAGCCGCACACATGAGCCGCACACATGAGCCGTACACATGAGCCGCACACATGAGCCGCACACATGAGCCGCACACATGAGCCGCACACACATGAGCCGCACACATGAGCCGCACACATGAGCCGCACACATGAGCCGCACACATGAGCCGTATACACATGAGCCGTATACATGCTGCGCTTTTTGTGTAGCTGTGTCTTTAGTTGTAAAATGATGCGCGCCACAGTTTCCCCGCTGCGAGGTTCCGGCGCTAACAGTTCACGAGCGTTAGGCCTGTCGCGATAATCAATAAATTGACTTATCGTACGATAAATAAAAATGGACTCGATAACTTTTCTGAGCTCGATAAATTGCCGTTCACATGCGTGTTTGTTTACATAAGGATGTGACCAGAATTGTAGCCCGGCGCGCTGTGAGGGGCGGGGCTCACACACAGCCAAGTCAGGAAACTCAGCGTGCAGCAGTGTAGCAGCCAAAAATTAATATAGAGACAAGCAGGGGACAACGTGTGACTGACTCGAGGGGAATTTGAAGTTAAATGGAATTGGTTGCAAAACCTAACTACACATCTCCGTTGTGGGAATATTTTTCGATTTAAGCCAAATCCACGAGGCGAACCTACGGACATGAATGAGCCGGGCGGTTGTGTCGCATTTGTTTTAAAAAGGTAGCAACAACAGCTAGCAATACGACCAACCTTAAACTGCATCTGAAACACAACCACCCCATTCCGTTTTCCCAGCTGGGAGAAACACGGCAGCTGGAGATGGAGAGCCCCCACCTTCCCGACAGTTTACAATCAAATATGCATTTGCCCGACAATGCAAACATGTTGGTTCCTTGCTCGAAATCTTTGAAATACAGATTTGGATATGGCCTGTTGAGGCATCTGGGTCTTTGTATGGACAGTGGACTGTACACTTGACTGCTATTTTAAGGAGGTTTTTTTTGCTTGTGAGACAATTTGTGCTCATATTTATTTATAATATATATATATATGAGAGAGAGAGCTCTGTTTTCCAGCCTGAGTCTATTTAATTGATTGTTTTGGTTGTGTGTGATTGAATTAATTTTTTATAATTTAATTTGTTTTATTTATTATATATAATTTATATATATGAATATTATTTCACATTTCATTTGCAATGTTGGAAGTTCAATACAAATTTCAGTTTGAAAGGATGTACTTGAATTATTATTATATATTATCATTATGTCAGTGGTCTAAAATGGTCTTACAACGGTCCCGATAATATTATCGTTATCGCAATAATTTCCGGGAAAATGTATCGTCCAACAAAATTAATTATCGTGACAGGCCTAACGAGCGTGCCACTAGCACCCGGATATAAGGCGCTGTTATTAAAGAGGTGGAGGAGAGCCTCTCCTGTCAGACTGAGAGATGAAACTACAGCTCAAGTGAGTGTGAGAGGAGACCTCTCATGAGACTCGGTGGAGGAGAGTCCTCTCCTGTCAGACTGAGAGACTGATAAACTACAGCTCAGTGAGGTGAAGGACTCTCTGAGAGGTGGAGGAGAGTCCTCTCTGTCAGACTGGAGACGCTGATAACTACAGCTCAGTGAGGTGAAGGACTCTCTGAGAGGTGGAGGAGAGTCCTCTCCTGTCAGACTGAGAGACTGATAAACTACAGCTCAGTGAGGTGAAGGACTCTCTGAGAGGTGGAGGAGAGTCCTCTCCTGTCAGACTGAGAGACTGATAACTACAGCTCAGTGAGGTGAAGGACTCTCTGAGAGGTGGAGGAGAGTCCTCTCTGTCAGACTGAGAGGCTGATAACTACAGCTCAGTGAGGTGAGGACTCTCTGAGAGGTGGAGGAGAGTCCTCTCCTGTCAGACTGAGAGGCTGATAACTACAGCTCAGTGAGGTGAAGGACTCTCTGAGAGGTGGAGGAGAGTCCTCTCCTGTCAGACTGAGAGGCTGATAACTACAGCTCAGTGAGGTGAAGGACTCTCTGAGAGTGGAGGAGAGTCCTCTCCTGTCAGACTGAGAGGCTGATAACTACAGCTCAGTGAGGTAAAGGACTCTCTGAGAGGTGGAGGAGAGTCCTCTCCTGTCAGACTGAGAGGCTGATAACTACAGCTCAGTGAGGTAAAGGACTCTCTGAGAGGTGGAGGAGAGTCCTCTCCTGTCAGACTGAGAGGCTGATAACTACAGCTCAGTGAGGTAAAGGACTCTCTGAGAGGTGGAGGAGAGTCCTCTCCTGTCAGACTGAGAGGCTGATAACTACAGCTCAGTGAGGTAAAGGACTCTCTGAGAGGTGGAGGAGAGTCCTCTCCTGTCAGACTGAGAGGCTGATAACTACAGCTCAGTGAGGTGAAGGACTCTCTGAGAGGTGGAGGAGAGTCCTCTCCTGTCAGACTGAGAGGCTGATAACTACAGCTCAGTGAGGTGAAGGACTCTCTGAGGGTTTAGATAGTTCACTTTAGTCTAAGTAGTGGGTCTCAAACGGTTTGGTATCATTTATGTAAACAAGTATTTCCAAGGCACACTTTATATGATCATTATAGTTTAAAAAATAAGAGAATAACATAAAACATTCCAATATATATGACAGTAACACAAGAATACAGTTAAAAGGGGAGTGATTTGTAAAATATGCATAAAGAAAAATCTGTTTCCAGTTCTGTTTCATCTGGTGTTGAGAGATGTGTCCATAGAGCTCTGAATGTTGCTCTCAGAGTGCATCAGATTGATGCTTTCAACTTCAACATTTAAAAACAAAATCTTCCCGGGGGAGCATGCCCCCCGGACCCCCTAGAGCAAGGGTTCCCAACCTTTATTGTGCCAAGGACCGGCAGATACATAAAAAAGAAATCGCGGACCGGTTGTCAATTTTAACTGATTTTAATATTTACTCTCCACCAGCAGGTAGCAACAGAGGCTAATTGTATGTAACAGCCTGAACAAATACTAGAACAATATGCATCTAAACATATTAACAACGTTTAAAAAAGAACCGGTGTCGTTTTTTGGTTTTTCGGAAAAACGGAAAACCAAAAAACCGACGTTATTCAGTTTTTAAACCAAAACGGGAAAACAGATAAATCAACGTTTTGGATTTGTTTGTATGATTTACGGATAATCCAGTGAATGCTGTGTGTGTGTGTGTGTGTGTGTGTGTGTGTGTGTTGTGTGTGTGGTGTGTGTGTGTGTGTGTGTGTGTGTGTGTGTGTGTGTGTGTGTGTGTGTGTGTTGTGTGACACTGGCATTTGTTTTCAGAAGATATTATGATAGTGTCGTTCGTTCGGTGCACTCCGACAGCATTTAGCACTACATCGAGATTAAGATTAAACTAATTTATTCTGGGAACACCCGCATATAGGCTACCTATGGAGTTAGCCAGATGTGTGTAAATGACTGTTCATGGTCATTTGAAAACAAATGCCGGTGTCGGACAGACACAAACACACCGAACACACACACACAGAGCTGAGCTGAGCAGAGCACATACACACACACATCATGCGCCTTGGTGACCGGACATCTCCTTCATAAAACGAGTAATAGGGGGAGTAATCGGGCAGTTCGATGTGTGTAGAGCTGTGTGTAAGCTGTGTGTAGAGCTGTGTGTAGAGGTGTGTGTGGTTAACACGTAGCAGCCTGCAGTCACTCTTAAGCTGTTCTGATGAAGGTAAACACAGCGAAGGCGGTGCGTAAAAAGGCACAGCTCTTTACCCGCTGGTGCTGCACTTCTCAGAGACGGAGTATACGTCCCGCTGCCTCCTGATGCTGCAGCCATTTCATGAAGGGAAGGGGTTTCCTTCTATAAAACAGCTGTGGGCAGCAGATACTGTGAGAGTCCCGGACATGAATTCATAGATCAAGGCAGACTGGTTTACAGACTCTCTTGTTTTGCCAATCCGGTGCTTAAACAAATAGCTCTAGACCCTGGCCGACATGTCCTTAAAATGAAGTCCGAGTTTGAAATATATCTCAAATAATGTATGCACTGCCATTTCCCCCCATAAACACAACAGTCTGCAATGAAACGGTTGTCTCCTGTGTGCTCCTCTTCCTGGCGTACCGGTAACTTTCTCGTGCGCACAAGAGGCTGAGACCTTAGGCTGAGCCGCCGAATCTCTCGGAACATCATAAAAGCAATTTTCAACGGTTTTCTGGTGAAAGATTAACTAGGCTACTGGATGAAATAACATGACTGGTATAGGTGCGGAAATTAAACACTTTTAGAAAAAATATATTATGATAAAATATTTTTATATATTTATAATTCTGCAAATATTACGATAAACTCACAGCTATTTCGCGGCCCGGCAGGAACACCTCTGCGGCCCGGTACCGGTCCGCGGACCGGGGGTTGGGAACCCCTGCCCTAGAGGAGGTGAGGACCCACTAGAGGAGTTGAGGCCACCACCTGCCCACACCCCCTTTCAAATTGTCCCACCCACATTGAGGATGCTTCCTACGCCCATGGTCATATATCTCCTTATCTGAGTCAGCTGAGCCGTGCAACACTCACAGTGTCACATACTGTCTGCAGAAGGACAACACTCAGAGTGTCACATACTGTCTGCAGAAGGACAACACTCAGTGTCACATACTGTCTGCAGAAGGACAACACCAGAGTGTCACATACTGTCTGCAGCAGGACAACACTCACAGTGTCACATACTGTCTGCAGAAGGACAACACTCACAGTGTCACATACTGTCTGCAGAAGGACAACACTCACAGTGTCACATACTGTCTGCAGCAGGACAACACTCACAGTGTCACATACTGTCTGCAGAAAGACAACACTCAGTGTCACATACTGTCTGCAGAAGGACAACACTCACAGTGTCAATACTGTCTGCAGAAGGACAACACTCACAGTGTCACATACTGTCTGCAGCAGGACAAACACTCACAGTGTCACATACTGTCTGCAGCAGGACAACACTCACAGTGTCACATACTGTCTGCAGAAGGACAACACTCACAGTGTCACATACTGTCTGCAGCAGGACAACACTCACAGTGTCACATACTGTCTGCAGAAGGACAACACTCAGTGTCACATACTGTCTGCAGCAGGACAACACTCAGTGTCACATACTGTCTGCAGAACGGACAACACTCAGTGTCACATACTGTCTGCAGCAGGACAACACTCACAGTGTCACATACTGTCTGCAGAAGGACAACACTCACAGTGTCACATACTGTCTGCAGCAGGACAACACTCACAGTGTCACATACTGTCTGCAGAAGGACAACACTCACAGTGTCACATACTGTCTGCAGCAGGACAACACTCCACAGTGTCACATACTGTCTGCAGCAGGACAACACTCACAGTGTCACATACTGTCTGCAGAAGGACAACACTCAGGTCACATACTGTCTGCAGCAGGACAACACTCAGTGTCACTACTGTCTGCAGCAGGACAACACTCAGTGTCACATACTGTCTGCAGAAGGACAACACTCAGTGTCACATACTGTCTGCAGAAGGACAACACTCACAGTGTCACATACTGTCTGCAGCAGGACAACACTCAGTGTCACATACTGTCTGCAGAAGGACAACACTCACAGTGTCACATACTGTCTGCAGCAGGACAACACTCAGTGTCACATACTGTCTGCAGAAGGACAACACTCAGTGTCACATACTGTCTGCGCAGGACAACACTCAGAGTGTCACATACTGTCTGCAGCAGGACAACACTCAGTGTCACATACTGTCTGCAGAAGGACAACACTCAGTGTCACATACTGTCTGCAGAAGGACAACACTCAGTGTCACATACTGTCTGCAGCAGGACAACACTCACAGTGTCACATACTGTCTGCAGAAGGACAACACTCACAGTGTCACATACTGTCTGCAGAAGGACAACACTCACAGTGTCACATATGTCTGCAGCAGGACAACACTCACAGTGTCACATACTGTCTGCAGAAGGACAACACTCACAGTGTCACATACTGTCTGCAGAAGGACAACACTCACAGTGTCACATACTGTCTGCAGAAGGACAACACTCACAGTGTCACATACTGTCTGCAGAAGGACAACACTCACAGTGTCACATACTGTCTGCAGAAGGACAACACTCACAGTGTCACATACTGTCTGCAGCAGGACAACACTCACAGTGTCACATACTGTCTGCAGAAGGACAACACTCACAGTGTCACATACTGTCTGCAGAAGGACAACACCACAGTGTCACATACTGTCTGCAGCAGGACAACACTCACAGTGTCACATACTGTCTGCAGAAGGACAACACTCACAGTGTCACATACTGTCTGCAGAAGGACAACACTCACAGTGTCACAGACTGTCTGCAGAAGGACAACACTCACAGTGTCACATACTGTCTGCAGAAGGACAACACTCACAGTGTCACATACTGTCTGCAGAAGGACAAACACTCACAGTGTCACATACTGTCTGCAGCAGGACAACACTCACAGTGTCACATACTGTCTGCAGAAGGACAACACTCACAGTGTCACATACTGTCTGCAGAAGGACAACCTCACAGTGTCAAAGACTGTCTGCAGAAGGACAACAACTCACAGTGTCACATACTGTCTGCAGAAGGACAACACTCACAGTGTCACATAGTCTGCAGCAGGACAACACTCACAGTGTCAAAGACTGTCTGCAGAAGGACAACACTCACAGTGTCACATACTGTCTGCAGAAGGACAACACTCACAGTGTCACATACTGTCTGCAGAAGGACAACACTCACAGTGTCACATACTGTCTGCAGCAGGACAACACTCACAGTGTCACATACTGTCTGCAGCAGGACAACACTCACAGTGTCACATACTGTCTGCAGAAGGACAACACTCACAGTGTCACATACTGTCTGCAGAAGGACAACACTGACAGTGTCACATACTGTCTGCAGCAGGACAACACTCACAGTGTCACATACTGTCTGCAGAAGGACAACACTCACAGTGTCACATACTGTCTGCAGCAGGACAACACTCACAGTGTCACATACTGTCTGCAGCAGGACAAACACTCACAGTGTCACATACTGTCTGCAGAAGGACAACACTCAGTGTCACATACTGTCTGCAGAAGGACAACACTCACAGTGTCACATACTGTCTGCAGCAGGACAACACTCAGTGTCACATACTGTCTGCAGAAGGACAACACTCACAGTGTCACATACTGTCTGCAGCAGGACAACACTCAGTGTCACATACTGTCTGCAGAAGGACAACACTCACAGTGTCACATACTGTCTGCAGAAGGACAACACTCACAGTGTCCACATTGTCTGCAGCAGGACAACACTCACAGTGTCACATACTGGTCTGCAGCAGGACAACACTCACAGTGTCACATACTGTCTGCAGCAGGACAACACTCACAGTGTCACAGACTGTCTGCAGAAGGACAACACTCAGTGTCACATACTGTCTGCAGCAGGACAACACTCACAGTGTCACATACTGTCTGCAGCAGGACAACACTCACAGTGTCACATACTGTCTGCAGAAGGACAACACTCACAGTGTCACATACTGTCTGCAGAAGGACAACACTCACAGTGTCACATACTGTCTGCAGAAGGACAACACTCACAGTGTCACATACTGTCTGCAGAAGGACAACACTCACAGTGTCACATACTGTCTGCAGCAGGACAACACTCACAGTGTCACATACTGTCTGCAGCAGGACAACACTCACAGTGTCACATACTGTCTGCAGAGGACAAACACTCAGTGTCAATACTGTCTGCAGAAGGACAACACTCAGTGTCACATACTGTCTGCAGAAGGACAACACTCACAGTGTCACATACTGTCTGCAGCAGGACAACACTCACAGTGTCACATACTGTCTGCAGAAGGACAACACTCACAGTGTCACATACTGTCTGCAGAAGGACAACACTCACAGTGTCACATACTGTCTGCAGAAGGACAACACTCACAGTGTCACATACTGTCTGCAGAAGGACAACACTCACAGTGTCACATACTGTCTGCAGCAGGACAACACTCACAGTGTCACATACTGTCTGCAGCAGGACAACACTCACAGTGTCACATACTGTCGGCAGAAGGACAACACTCACAGTGTCACATACTGTCTGCAGAAGGACAACACTCACAGTGTCACATACTGTCTGCAGCAGGACAACACTCACAGTGTCACATACTGTCTGCAGCAGGACAACACTCACAGTGTCACATACTGTCTGCAGCAGGACAACACTCACAGTGTCACATACTGTCTGCAGAAGGACAACACTCAGTGTCACATACTGTCTGCAGAAGGACAACACTCACAGTGTCACATACTGTCTGCAGCAGGACAACACTCAGTGTCACATACTGTCTGCAGAAGGAACAACACTCACAGTGTCACATACTGTCTGCAGCAGGACAAACACTCAGTGTCACATACTGTCTGCAGCAGGACAACACTCACAGTGTCACATACTGTCTGCAGAAGGACAACACTCACAGTGTCACATTGTCTGCAGCAGGACAACACTCACAGTGTCACATACTGTCTGCAGCAGGACAACACTCACAGTGTTCACAGACTGTCTGCAGAAGGACAAACACTCAGTGTCACATACTGTCTGCAGCAGGACAACACTCACAGTGTCACATACTGTCTGCAGAAGACAACACTCACAGTGTCACATACTGCCTGCAGAAGGACAACACTCACAGTGTCACATACTGTCTGCAGAAGGACAACACTCACAGTGTCACATACTGTCTGCAGAAGGACAACACTCACAGTGTCACATACTGTCTGCAGCGGACAACACTCACAGTGTCACATACTGTCTGCAGAAGGACAACACTCACAGTGTCACATACTGTTGCAGAAGGACAACACTCACAGTGTCACATACTGTCTGCAGCAGGACAACACTCACAGTGTCACATACTGTCTGCAGCAGGACAAACACTCACGTGTCACATACTGTCTGCAGCAGGACAACACTCACAGTGTCACATACTGTCTGCAGAAGGACAACACTCAGTGTCACATACTGTCTGCAGAAGGACAACACTCACAGTGTCACATACTGTCTGCAGCAGGACAACACTCAGTGTCACATACTGTCTGCAGCAGGACAACACTCACAGTGTCACATACTGTCCTGCAGAAGGACAACACTCACAGTGTCACATACTGTCTGCAGAAGGACAACACTCACAGTGTCACATACTGTCTGCAGAAGGACAACACTCACAGTGTCACATACTGTCTGCAGCAGGACAACACTCAGTGTCACATACTGTCTGCAGAAGGACAACACTCACAGTGTCACATACTGTCTGCAGCAGGACAACACT